>PVIJ01023006.1:0-14934 GCA_004024925.1 Scalopus aquaticus | reverse complement strand
GGTTTTTTGGTAATTTGGCTATTGTAAATAGAACTGCAATGAACTCCTTGACTTGCACTATATCTTAGTGAAAAGGATTTCAGTTTTTCCCCATTGAGAATGATACTAGCTGTGGGCTTATCATATGCGGTCTTCATTATGTTGAGGTATGCTCTATCTAACAGCCGTAATTTGAGGGATTTTTCAAAACTGGATGTTGAATCTAATCAAAAGCTTTGTTGGCATTTATTCATGTGGTCATATGACTTTTACTTTTGTTGTCGTGATGAATTGCAATTGATTGATTTTAGGATGTGAACCATCCTTGTGTTCCTGGCATAAATCTCACTTATCATGTTGCATAATACTTTTAATGCATTGTTGCATTCAGTTTGCTAATATTTTGTTGAGGCTTTTTTCATCGATATTTGCACCAATGTCTCAGGGATATTGGTCTGTGTATTTTTAGTGTGTGTGATGTCTTTTCTGTTTTTGCTATAAGAGTAATATTGGTCTTACAAAATGTGCTTGGAAGTATTCCCTCCTCAACATTTTTTATTCTATTTTATTATTTATATATAAACATGTATATATGTATATTGTGTAGAAGAACTGGGGTGTAGGCCAGAGGTGGGGGGGGGTTGAGAGGATTCACCAGAGACAGAGTGGGCTTCAGATTTACTGAAACACACTGCTGAAGTGAGCAGCAGGTGAGACAGGAGAGGTCGGCTGTGCTATGTGGGTTAGTTCCCTGGCTGGGGATTGAACTCATGTCATAGAGGTGATAATGCTGAGACTTAACCCCTAGGTCACCAGGGAGCTCAATATTTTTTAATGTTGACAAGGGTAGGTATTCATTCATCTATGAAGGTTTGTTAGAATTCATTTGTGAAACCATCTGGCCCTGGGCATTTGATTTTTGTGGGACTTGATTTGTTTCAATTTCTTTGCTTATAATTGGTTTGTTCTGGTTTCCTATTTCTTCTTGATTTAGTCTCACAAGATCTTATGTGTCTAAGAATTTGTCTGTTTCTTTTAATTTATTGGCATATGAATGATCACAGAACATCATGTTGTTGCAAATGACAAGATTTCATTTTTTTAAATGATCCTCTGTATTTCTGATATGTTCATTATAACTTCTCTTTCACTTCTGAGTCTATTAGAGTCTTCTCTCCTTTTTTCTTAGCGAGCCTAGCTAGAGGTTTATCTATTTTACTTATCTTTTTAAAGAGCCAACTTATTGAACTTTTTGGACTGTTTTTTTAAAAATATATTTCATTTGTTTCTGCTCAAATTTTTATTATCTCCTTCCTTTTGGTATTGTTTGTTCTTCCTTTTTTAATTCCTTAATGTTTAATGCTAGATTATTAATTTGATCTTTTTCTTGTTTCTTGATGTGAGACTGTGTTGCTATATACCTTCCTCTTAGTACTACTTTTGTCCCATCCATTTGCTATAGTAAGTCATATCTTTATTGCTATTTTGTCTTATATTTTTAAAATTTCCTTTTTCAACCTCATTAACCCAATGCTCATTCAGTAGCATGTTGTTTATTCTCCATGTATTTGACTTTTTTCCCACTTTCTTTTTTTGTAGTTGGTTTCTAGTTTGATACAGTTGTGATCTGAGAAGCTACTTGATGTGATTTCAGTCTTCATCAATTTATTGATGTTTATTTTGTGACACTTTATGTACTTTATCATTGAGAGTATTCCATGAACACTTGGGAAGACTTTGTGCTCACTTTGTTGCGGGTGCTCTGTGCTGAATAAATGGCTACCAATCCCATCTGTTCTATATCCTTGTTTAAAGCAATTGTTCCTTGTTGATTTTCCTGTTGATTTTCTTTTCTTGTTGATTTTCTTCCAGACGTATTGATCCCCTAATCATATTGTAATGTCTATCCCTGTCTCTTATTAATTCTTTTTTTTTTAAAGATTTATTTTTTATTTATACATACAAGCTGGGGTACAAGCCAGAGGTGTGGGGTGGTGAGAGGGTTCACCAGAGACAGAGCTGGTAGCAGAACAGGCAGATCAGAAATACACTGCTGAGGGGAGCAGCGGGCAAGGCAGGAGAGGTCTGCCTCGCCATGTGGGATTCTCCCTGGCCGGGTGTCGAACTCGCATCGCGCACTGCAGACAGCTCCACAGCGCAGCACTCAACCGCTGCGCCACCAGGGAGGCCCCTCTTATTACTTCTTTAAGCTGGATACTTATTTTACCTGTTATCAGTATGGTGTCCCTCTCTATTTTTGGATCCCATTTGCTTATAGGATTGTTTTGAAACCATTTAGTTTAAACCTGTATTTATCCTTATAACTCCAGTCACCTACTGGAGATAGCAGAAAATTGGGATTTGTTTTCCATGACTTTTTATTGGTGAGTTCCATCCATTTATATTTAGGGTGATTATTGATACATGAGAATTTGCTATTGCCATTTGTCTTCAGTTTTCTGTTTTTTTTCTTTCTCTAACTTTTTTTTTTGGCATCTCTCCTCATCATGAATATTCCTTTTGTGACTCTTAAGAATTCCTAATTTTCTTGATGCTATATCTTGTCCTTTTATTGTTTAAAATGTACTCTCCAAAAAGTTTCATATGAAAGGATAGATCAGCAGCAAATATTTTGAAACCTGGCCTGTTAAATAATGTCTTTGCTCTCATACTTGATTGATAGCTTGGTTGGGTATACAGTTCTTGACTGGAAATAAAATTTCCTTTAAATCTTGAGTGTATTGCTCCATTCTAGTTTCCATCAAGAGGAATAGTGCCATTTTGAGTATCTTTGTGTGAAGCTTCTATAGGTCCTTTAAAATACACTTGTATGAAACTTATATAGAACTTTTAGAATATTGCTTTTATTCTGGTGGCTCTAAATTTCTTGTTGACATATTTTGTCATCATATATATTCATCACTTTGAGCATTCATCAAGCCCTTAAAATAGAAAAATTCCAATTTCTTGGAAAAAAATCTCAAATTATTTCTAAGATGATTTCATTATTTTAATATTTTTTTGTTCTCTTTTCCCTGAACTTCTAATATCTGGATATCAAATTGTTTGATAGTAATTTTCACAGAATTGGAGGCTTATTTTCCCTGCCCCATCTAAGGGAGGATTAGGCTGAGTGTCCAGGTGAAGTCATAGAACACTTAGAGGACAGAAACTGGTGGAGATACAGGAAGGATACACAGTAAGGGAGACATGTGGAGCCAAGAGACATGTGAAGGAGGGCATGCTTGCTTCTTAGCCTTGGATTTGCAGCAGGAACTTGTGGAATGTGGAAGAAATACATGGGTGAGAAACACATAGAGGAGTTGACAAAGGCAGTCTTTATCTTGATTTGTATTTTGATTTTGCTCTCTTCATCCCATATTTGCCTGGTTCTTTCAGCTCTTTTCCTATGGTTCCCTGCCAGAAGGAACCTTAAACATCTGGCAATCTTCCAAGTCTCAGTGGCACCACTTTGGACCAACCCCATTTGGCTGGGCATTTATCCACAAGAGGATAGGTTGCTTTGAATTTTTTTTTGAAACTATTATCCTTTCATCTCTTCTATCTCCATGTACACTATTCTATTAAAGTTCTTTCACACTAAGAGTATGGTTTATCTTTATGCAGCAGATGGCAGAAAGTCTTTAGAGTACACAGGTTTTGGGGTTCTGGGGTACCTTTTAGTCTGCTTACTAATAAAGCAAATTAAACCATGTTATAATTTCATATCTTTTCCCCCCTCTTTTCCATTTTTTTTAACCAAGGGATAATTCCTCAATTTTTTGTTTCAGTCCTGGATTGAATTTCTTATTCCTGTTATAATATTCTGAAATTTTTATTTGTTATGTTCTCTGAATGTTCCTTTATATTTTTAAATAAAGATTAATTTTGGCTTTATGGTTGACATATCTTCTCTTATCTCTCCAAAAATGTTGATTGCTTTTTTTCTGGTTTTATATCTCTGCATAGTCTGTTTCCTTATCAAGTTGTTGTTTTCTGTTTACTTTGTTCTCTGTATTTCAATATTTTTCTCAAAGAGATGGTGATTTTTGTTTACTATTCATGTGAAAGAGTGGGATATTAAACATTAATTGTGAACTCTGTGCAGAGGAGAAGGCTTCTTTTCAACAGTGAGTGTGGTTTCTTGTCAGTTATAAGGTTTACCATGAAATGATCTTACTGAAAACTTTCATCAGAAACCATTAATATCACTATCTTTAGGTCTATTTCCTTAGACTGGTTAAGATTCTCTAGAAGAGAATCTTCCTACCTTTGGAAAAAAAGTGTTACAATTTAGGCTTCTTGGGAAGCAGAGATTAACATGCAGTAATGTTGTTAGAGAATATCCTTGGGAGCAACACATATACAAGTGAAGAGGAAAAAGCAGATTGTACAAAATGAATTAGAGTTATGATGCATTCACAATGAAAACCTTTGTTGACCTATGGGAACTCTGAAACTGAGGTGGCACTTCTAAATTGTCTGCATTGGATTGAGGGGGCTGTGTCTTCATACATTCATGTTGATTAGTCATTGACTATTTTTCTCTGATAGGATCCATGGGCTTGATCTTCATTTTAGAAATTTCCTGAATAAATCTGACCACTGAGAGTTTTCAGAATTTCTGGCACTTGGGTAGAGGAAAATCAAAGTGAACCCATATAGTTTTGATACCATCTTCAGCCTGTAATCAATAGTCAACCTATTCCAGAAGGATAGAAAAATTCCTCTTTGTTTCCTTCCTCTATATTAACCTGTAGCCTTGAACTATCATACATAGACCTATTAATATAACAAAGACATGTATAACATGTTCCCTGGTACCGTGGAGTGAATAGTTTTACACAAGTTCCTGCTTTTTAGTTAAATGTTAAGATTCAGTGGACTTTCAGTAGATCCCTATGAAAGCGGGAGGTGAGGATCCTGTCTTGACCCTGTAAGAAAGTTGCCTATTATCATCTTTAATTAATTAATTAATTAATTTAAAAAAATAATTTATTTTATTTTATTATTTTATTTTATTTTATTCATGCATACAAGAACTGGGGTGTAGGCTAGAGATGTGGGGCAGGGGTGAGAGGTTTCACCAGAGACAGAGTGGGGAGCAGAACAGGCAGATTGACTGAAATATACTGCTGAGGAGAGCAGTGGGTGAGACAGGAGAGGTCTGCTGTGCCATGTGGATTAGTTTCCTGGCTGGGGATTGAATTCAGGCTGCAGTGGCTGGCAACGCTTGATAGCGCTGAGACTTTAACCTCTGTGCCGCTAGGGAGGCCCCTATTACTATCTTTAGCTGTGACTAATGGATGTAACTGTCTCATTATTCAGACTTGAATTACTTTCTCAATTTGGGAGAATATATTTGTTCCCATAGATGCACACTGGTAGAGAAAAATTTTGATTCTTGTTATGATTAAATTTATATGTCAACTTGACTGCTAAGAGATACCTAGGTATCTGTTAAACATCATTTATGGAGGTGTCTGTGAGGGTATTTCTTGAAGAGATTACATCTGAACTGGTAGATTGAGTAAAGACCACTACTTTCACCAAAGCAGGCGGACATCCTCCAATCCAATCACAACTTCAATAGAACAAAAATGTTAGAAGGAGAATTTACTCTCTTTGTTTGATTTGGGATATCCACCTTTGTCTCTTTATCCTTAAAATAACTCAGAATACATGGGCTAACTACCCACTTCTTACCAATGAAATATTAAGTTTCAGAGTATTTAATTAAACTCTTTCATGTTAGATAATTCACATATGGAAAAACAGACTCATTCTCAAGGTTGTTGGGTTCTAAAATTCATGCTGCTTCTATAGCATCATATTTTCTCTTGTTTGAATTTGAGTATGAATTTGAATAATTATATCCTAGTATTACTGTGTATTTTATATGTGTACATATGACTTCTGACATATATATAAAATATTATATTATAATTACTCATAACTCACCCCTCTGTGCTGGAGGACAGACCAAAAAGATTTTGAATGGAAGCTCAGTATAAAACATTCATTTCAAAAGAGAAGGAGGATGAGGGGAAGATGATGAAGAAGGAGAAGAAGAAAAGTATGAACAGAACAATTAACTTATGGAGTGGTTTTTAAGGAAAGATATGATTTTGGGCAAGACAACATAGATTATTTAAACCCACATTTGTCTTATTAAGACCTATATCAGGGAAAAATGCACTGAATGCAGGTTAACTGCTCAATAGTTGTGTGCTGAATGCAAATTAATTGCTAAAAGCATCTGATTATCATTTGAATCTGTCAATAAAAGTGATGAGTGAAACATTTCTCATCAATCTGAAGACACACTTTTCTAATGGTTCTTCTATTCAAGTTTTATGTTTCTATTGCAAAATTAAATTTTTTCTAGCCAAATAATGCTTCCAACTTCTAGTTATGATTAAAATAATTCTCATGACATATTGGTAGCACTAGAAATAATATTACAATTAGCCTTCTTTGATCAATAGAGCATCTACCTCTTGACTGCACAAAATAATGTAAACTTTGTTTAAATTAAGAGAAAACAAATGCAAAAACTTTGATATTTAGAAAGTGCCTTTTATAGGTTTCAGGCTATGCATAGACATGTGTGCATGTGTGTGCATGTGTGTGTGTGTCTGTGTATGTGTGAGTGTACATATGCAGTTTAAGGAACACAAATTTAAATTTCTAGTGTATCTTATTGCATACATATTTATCTAGCCTTGATAATGGTATACTTTTCAGGAAGATAGTCAAATAAAATAACATCTTTGGCTTTAGACTTTTATCTTTAGGAAGTATATCATTCTTAAACTGGGCCCTGTCCTTTACTGGACTTCACATATGACAGTCACATCAAAATAAAACTTATGAAAGAGTATGTAGATAGGTCTTCACTGAGAATATGAATCTTAGTATCTGCACATTGCCACTTACTATACAAACATTAGCTCTTGTGATTACCAGTATTTAGCCTCCAGGGAAATGCCTCTCTAGATCTTTTGATCTATGTTTCTGAAATATAAGTCAATTACAGCTGAATACTTGAAGTTTTGTGGGTTTGCCTTATTCATGTCAAAGATATACATATCATTTGAGTGCAGGGAAGATTTGAGTAGTGGATACATTAGATAAAGGGAAAATGTAACATAACTCTCTTATCTTCTTAGGTAATAAAAGTAAAATAAATTTTTGTTTAACAATGTCCTATTTACTAGTATTGTCTAGAATCCATTAGGAAATGCTTCTCTTTGTTTTTAAATATGTAGTTCCAGTGGTTCTCATGAATAAACTCTACAAGAACTATACATGGATATTTAGCAACATTTAGTTATATTAGCTAAAATTGTGTAAGTAAACGTGAACGTTGTAATTTATTTTTTTCAAGTATAATTAAGTCTTACTAATATGTTAAAATAGAAATGACAAAGAGGGGAAGATGATGTCAGAAGAGTTTCCCTCCTTTGTTCTTTGTAGAATAATCCAGAGTAGTGCAGTGGACTCAGAGAATCCTCTGACTTGGGGCAAAATTAGAGCAACTCCTGGACATCAAAGACCAACACAGAACATGTGTGACAGAAGTGATACTTAGGAAATTCAACTATAGGCAACAAAAGGTATGTTGGGAGAGGTTTCTTCTGGGGAGGAAACCATGATTCAGAACCACACCAAGGGAGAGCAAGCTTTTTGCTCTGGATCTAACCATGAGGAGATATATGTGAGTGGGTTGGTGTGTCCAATGGACAGGGCCCCCACTGAAGAAGACAAAGTGCAGAAAGATGCAACTCTCCCATTTCTTTTGGGGTTCTATCAGATATAGGGGTTCACCAGATATAACGAAACTGCTCTGGAAAGCTCTGGGAAACTTCCTTGAATTCCAATCTGTATAGTGCAGAAACAGTTGAAACCCAGAGTGGAGGCTAGGATAGCAGTTGTACCACACTCACTAGCCACGCCCCCACACACCACATTTACTAGCTATGGATCCCTCCAGTCCCCTAACCTATCCCCAGAAGAGGCAGCTACAGATTAATTTTCCTTGATTTACAGTGCCATCTACCAGAAAAGCAGAAGCTCTGCACCATCAATAACTAGAAAGTCAACAATTGGGAGTTGAAAAAATAAAATAAAAAGGCACCTCTACTTCTCAGGGGAACACTACACCACACAGAGAGAACAAAGCTTCAAAAACAACCATAAAGACACAGAAGATGTTTTCTTCATATGAGAAATGATAAGAAATTTAAAGAAATGGAAGAAAAAGATGGAGCTGAATAAAGATATACAAGAAACATAAGATTAAATGATTGTCATGAACAATAAAATTAAGGAACATAAGATTGAAATTGAAGACTTAAATAGAAAATAACAGAGATGCAGGATGTTAAAAGATCAACAGAGGAGATAAAAATTTCTGGAGAAAGTTATGGAAATAGAACAGACCAAATGGAAAACAGAGTCAGTGGTCTTAAAGATGATAATGCACCAAGAATCTAGGGGAAGAAGAAAGAGATATGAATTTAAAAAAATGAAGAAACACTTTGAGGATTATCAGATTCCAGAAGAAAAGCTAATATATGAAAAACAAATATCCCAGCAATGGAAGAGAGAAAAAAAGGGATACTCTTTGAACAGAGAACTTATTTAAAGAAATAATAATAAAAAAAAGCTTCCCAAAGTTGGAGAAGAAACTATACAAGTGCTTGAAGCTAAAAGAAAATGTTGTTACACAACAAGACACATAGCAGTAAATCTTCTAAGAGTTCAAGATAATGGAAGAAATTTGAATTTGGCTAGGGGAAAGAAGTAGATAATCTAAAAGGGAATCCCTATCAGGGTTAAATTAAATTTTGAATGTCTTTGGGAAATTTTGAGATTCTTGAAATTAGAATTGTTTAGGCAAAATGGGATAAAAATGATCACAAGGCCTTGTTTAGGTAAGGAATTGTTAGATGACTAAATAATAATACATTTGTATTAATTTTCTATTGATTATATATATTTCTGTTAACAGTATTCTGTTGCTTCCTATTGCTGCTGTAGCACAAAAATATCAGCCTTACACAACACGAACTTATTTTATCAGTTTCTATTTGTCAGAAGTACAGACTCAGCAATTTTTTGTTTAGTTACAAAAGTCCAAAAGTTTTTTGGATATTATGGGGATGCATCATGCTTCCAAGTTTATTCAGACCTTTGGTAGAATTCAGTTCCATGCTGATGAAGAACTGAGGTTCCCATTACTTTCTGGCTCTTCACCAGAGCTTCCGCCCCCTAAATGCTGCGTGCATTGCTTGGCTTGGGGATCCCATCCCTCAGTCGTCAGTGCTGGCAATGGAAGATAAAGTCTTTCTCATATTTTGGGTCTCTTTACTCTTCTTCTGCCTTATCCCTACAGTCTTTCTTGTTCACAGGATCTTTCTAATATCTGCTGTTAGGAGCTCATGTAGTTGCTCTGGGCTCACCTGGATAATCAAGATAATGTTCCTATCTTTAAGTTAGCTGATTAGTAAACTTAATTGTATTTGCATAAGCCCTTAAGTACTTAGATTAGTGTTTGAGTGAATGACCAGGTGATGGAAAATTAGGGGGATGCTTTTAGAATTTTGTTTACCATAAAGTGCCTATGGTTATAATGATTTATTTAAATATTAAAATATTTATTAATTATTTTGGACCTTTACAGTCATTAATATGTTGGAGTCTAACAATAACCCTATTAATAGTTATTACCTCCATTTTGCAAGTAAGGAAGTGTAGGTTAAGTGAATTGCTCAGGCTTTTATGCCGCTGCCCTCTGTGGCTCTCACCTGTGGCCTTGATGGTGCTAATGCAGGAGGCATGGGAACGTGGGTCTGGGGCACACATGCCTGATGGTGTATACCTGGAGTATGGTGTGGGCATGTGTAAATGGGCATACCTCTGCTTAAAGGCTGAGGCTCTAAGAGTGGCATCACATAGAAATGGCTACGGCAGCAAGGTGACCAGGGGGCAAGTGACTACAGAGAAGCAGGACCACAAAGTGATGCCAGAGAAGCCCAAAGGAGTAAAGATTTGTGAGGGGCTGGGAAGCCTTCCAGCCTCCTGGCCCCCAGGCCTCCCTACCTGGCCAGTCTGAGAGCCCCGCAATAGGTGTAGGAGACCGTTAAAGCCTGGGAAAAACCACTGAGGGTTCCAGGACTTGCTGTTAACCATCTGCTCGAATCGGTATAGAACATGCCCTGCGCCTTGCTGGCACTATAGGAAGCTAAGTGAAAAGGATGTTAGATGATTTGTTTCTGTGCTCCATTCTGGATATCTAGCTGATATGCCCTTTTGCTGATTGCCTTTTAGACTTGGAGAGATAGCCTTTGGTGTTTAGCTTTGATCCTTGCCAATCTTCATCTCATGGCTCAACCTCATATTAGTTAAATTCCAGGCCACTTTGCACCTGTTCTCAATAGGCCCTAGTCTTGGAAATCCATATTTTCTTTTTTTCTCCCAATCTAGCTGCTGTTCCAGACATCTTCAAAGTGTCATTGGATTTCTTGTTCCTGTGTACAGTCTATATTTTAGTCCATACTTTTAGAAAGACTGTGGTAGAAATTAAAGAATACGATTCTCATGGTAAGTGAGAATTTATCATCATCTAAGTATATATCTTGGGTTATCTAGACAACCTATTTGAGTTCCAGTTTTCTCAGTTACAAAAGTGGGAATAATTATACCTGTTTTTTGAAGTTGCTGAAAGATTACATTAGTTAATAATGCATGAACACATCTTGCCCAGTATCTGACATATTAACTGCTTGGAAAAAAAAAGGTTGATATTACCATAACTACTGGTTTATATCCCTGATTTCTGTATATGCTGTTGATGCTTAGGGTTAGGGCCATTTTATTCATTTTTGTATTTTTGCTTTGTCTCCTAACACATAATGAGTAATTGATAACTTCCTGGGTTCAATTTAAAACATAATTATCCCCACATTATTTTATGAGGAAAGCAGTTGTTATAAGATTAATATCACTGGTGGGGACTGATTTTTAGTGAGTAATTGAAAGATAGAATTAGTGGTACATTATCTTTAATTCTCTTTGCTAACTTTATTTATTTTTCCCTATCTAGGGTCATTCTTGTTGACTCTGAATTGTTCCCAGGTGTATGACTGTAGTAGCTTTGTACTCATACATGCTATTGTCAGGGGATTGCTTATTTTCTTATTTGTATTATCTGCAGTCCTTACCATGGTCCTCATTTTTAGCTCTTTTTGTAGCATTTTGGCATCACAGCTAACTCCTGCTTAACATCTATTCTCCCTTCAGGCTTTGCCAGCAAGTTTCTCTTCTAGTACATCTGTGCTGTTATGAATTGATGGTTTGGGCAGGAGTTATCAGGGTTTTCCACCTACCCCCTTGGTGATGGGCCTCTGTAGACCTATGTGTGAGCTTGATGGCCGGCGCCTGAAAAAGGGCGTGGTGTGGCATGGTGTGGCATGGCATGGCATAGCGTGGTGTAGTGTGGCATGCACATGTGCGAGGCAGAGACACAGAGCACAAGGAAGAGGAGCGAGGTAGCAGTGGTGCGAGCATGTGGCAGAAGTGGCGGCAGCGAGACCCATAGACACCACCAGAGAGCCCCGAGAAGGTGAAGATTTGCCAGGGGCTAGAAGGCCTGGCCCCCATGCCACCCTACCGGCCTTGTATCTGGCTGCCTGGCAGGAAAGATGCAGTTAAAAAGCCCAAGAAGCCACTGAAGGCTCCAGGACTCGTCTTTTACCCATCTGCATGAATCATAGGCAACCTGCCTTGGTACCAGGTTGGCACAGCAGACTGGCATAACAGGGAGCTTCTCTGTAATTGGAGTTCCCAAACACACATACATGCTATGAAGGCTCGAGGGATCTGTTTCTTCAAGTCTCTTTCAAGAAAACATTGGCAGTCTCACGGTAAGACTTTATCATCATTTAAGTGTATATCTCTTCACTATTTTTTCATATAGTGTCTCATATCAGGCATTTCCTATGACAGGGATGGGTTCTTAATATATAGCCTGAAATGCCAAATCCAAACCTAATGCCTCAGTGTCAGGTGTTGTCAACTTTTACTGGGATTATTGCAATGACCTTTCACCTGGATTACCTGTATTCATCCATGCCCCTTTCCAAGTCTTTCTCCATGCAGCATGAGAGCAATGTCTTTGATATGCAAATCTGATTTTCTAACCTTCTGTTTTGCAACACTTTTTAAATTCTAAGTAGTTTAGTTGTTACTGTACCCAGTGAGGATTTTTTTTTTCATTTTATTGTATTAGGACAAATCTCAAATTTTAAGCCTCTTTAATGTGCACTTGCCACTCCTCCCAGTTGGAGATTATTGTTCATTTAATTATTAGTTATCATTGATCATTAAAGTAAATCATAATAATATGAACTTTACACTTATCCCAGAAAAGTGAATCAGGTGTATATTTAGACTTCTTTGAGGATTGTACAAACTAGACAGATACTTGGTTTTCTATCACAGTTCCATTAAGACTGATAGTCTCATGCCTTTAGTAATACTCCTCTGAGCCTCAGTTCAGTTTCTGTTTCCTCAAAATAGGAATAATAGTACCAGCTCTCTCTCCTGTGACTACTAAATGAATTCGTAAACATGGAATACTTACCTTGGTGTCTGAAATCAGAAAGTACACTATGAGAGATGTAACAGGGAAAGTCCTTCTAATCAAAAATGTCTTTCTCATTACCTTGTATATTGCCCCAAATTCCAATTTTTAACGTATTCACTGTGGACAAATGAGAAAGAATTGTTAATGCAAGTGTATATGAGGAGAAATGTGGCACAGTACAGGGAACATGGACTCAAGCTCATGTAGCTATAAGATTGAATCCTATACTGCAATTTACAGGCTGGAGGACTACAGACAACTTACTTTCTCTCTCTGAAATAGTAAGTTCCATGAGAGACACAGAAATAACCTAGACTATCAGCAAGTATGCCATTTGGTCAAAAATTTTTTATTGAATGTCCACTACTTGTTAGATTCTAGAGGTAGAGAGGTAAAAAGCATATGCTTATCCCTCAAGTTGCTTACAACCTCATCTCTCTAAGCTGAGATTGCATTAGATCTGCCACATGTTGGAAATTGAACAGACAACATAGGTTTATCGCCACTGGAGGTAGACAGTAGGAACTAGTTTTTCTTGTGGATTAGTTGCGAAAGTACTTGTTCATGACTAGTTATGGATCCTGAGTAGTATTAAAGACTGGAAGCATCCTTGCAGAATGTTGTGATAGTCAGAAAAGAGATTGTAAACTAAAGAGCTGACACCTATACTTATTGCAAACTATTAAACCTCCTAATTTTTCTGATTATGAATTTTCCTGCTGAGGCCAAACCAGAGTGTTCATGACTGGATTATTTGGTATCTCAGATTCCATTAACTTTAGATAACAGGAGTATAATTTTTTTCCATTAGCATCTGCTAAATTTATACTTTTGCATAAATCCTAATATAAAATTGATGAGCCAAGACTTGTTTGCCTTTTCACTTGTGAGGAGGCATTATTCAGAAAAACTAGTTTTTCTGTCTTGGGAATCTTGAGTCTTTTCCATTCAACTCATGTATCTTTGCTGCTGTGTTGGTCCAAATAATCCCATGACCAAAATAAAGGGGACAAATACCCCTAGGATCCTACTCCACTCCACCCACTTCTCAAGACCATGGAAGGGGTTGGGTCCCATCTCTTTCCAGGCCAACATGCTCAATCTCCCATCACCATTCCAAGCAATTAGGACTTCAAGGCACACATCAAGTTTCCTTAGTAAAGAATCAAGTAGATTTAGAAATCATCACAGTGAAGGGAGAAAAAAGACTGCAAATAGAGGTAACATATGTGTGAGCCTTGGTGAGCATGTTCCCACTGGACATGCCTGAACTAACTCTCACCTCAGGGCATTCAAGTTACTCAGGCTTGTGATCCCATCGTTCTTACTCAGAAAACTCTGACATTTGCAGATGAATTAATAGAAAATTCCAGAGATTAGACATAATAAATGAATACAGTAAAGTGTGAGGCTATAAAACTAAAACAAAAAAAATTTCCATTGCATTTCTGTATGCAAACAATGCACTACTCAAAAAAGAATCAGAAAAAAAAATTTACAATTGCATCAAACAGAATTAAACTCCTTGGCATACATTTAACCCAAGATATGTATGGAAAATGATAAGAACGTTTTTGAAAGAAATAGAAGATACATGGAAATATATTCAGTGCTCATAGATTAATATTGTTAAAATGACTGTTACCTAAAGAAGTATACAGATTAGATGTAAACCCTGTGAACATTCCAATGGCTTTCTTCACAGAAATAGAGCAAAATAGCATGACATTTATTTGAAAATACCAAAGATCCTCAAATAACAAAAATATTTCTGAGAAAAAGAGCAAAAATGGAGGTATCACGTTCCCCAACTTCATACTGTTTTACTAAGTGATAGTAATGAAAACAGAAAGTTATTGGAATAAAAACAGAGACACAGATCA
Organism: Scalopus aquaticus; assembly: GCA_004024925.1. Lineage (NCBI taxonomy): Eukaryota > Metazoa > Chordata > Mammalia > Eulipotyphla > Talpidae > Scalopus > Scalopus aquaticus. Next base: position 420 of record PVIJ01023006.1, on the reverse strand, counting down.
ATGGAACAGAATTGAGAGCCCAGGAATAAAACCACACGTATGTGGACAACTAATGATACAGGGGCTAAGAGATTATGAAGGAACAAGGAAAGGCTCTTCAATAAGTAGTGATAGGAAAAATGGACAGTCACATGAAAAACAGTGAAATTAGACCACTACATAACACCATACACAAAAATATTTCAAAAGGGATTAAAAACCTGAAACCCTAAATACATAGAAAAGACATCGGTGTTAGGCTCCTTGACTTTGGTCTTAGTGATAGGTTTGTGTTTTTTTTTTCTTTTTTTAAAGATTTATTTATGCATACAGACTGGGGTATAGACCAGAGGCATGGGGCGGCGAGAGGGTTCACCAGAGACAGGCAGATCGACGGAAATACACTCCTGAGGGGAGCAGTGGGCAAGACAGGAGAGATCG
>PVIJ01023005.1:0-15039 GCA_004024925.1 Scalopus aquaticus | reverse complement strand
CACTATGGAAGGCTGTATGGCGATTCCTCAGACTGCTAAACATGGAGCTTCCATACGACCCAGCAATTCCACTTTTGGGAATTTACCCAAAGGATACAAAAACACTAATCCAAAAGGATACATGCACCCGTATGTTCATTGCAGCACTGTTCACAATAGCAAAGGTATGGAAGCAACCCAGATGTCCAAAAATAGATGACTGGATCCAGAAGATGTGGTACATAGACACAATGGAATACTGTTCAGCATGGAAAGAAAACCCATCTCTTTAATACCTCACCTTTACCTCAAGCTGTTGACTAATTTAATTTCCGAAATGTGGTATCTTCCTTAAAAATAGTTGTACCATTAGTTATTAAAACAATTTATTTTTCACTCCTTTACAGAAGAATTGCATTCTTTATGTATTAGATTAGCAGAATACCATGTTTAATGAAGAACACAGATTAAAATGTGTCCAGAGGAATGCAACTATGTATAGTTGTATGTGGGACTTATGTTGAGTGGAGAACCTTTGAAGGGACTGGGGGATTTTCAAACTTAAAAATAACAGACTACAATCCAAACAGCAGTTCAGCCCCATAACATTTTGTAGAAGAAGCATCCACTTTAAGTATTTTAAAGGCAGAACAGAGACAAAGCCTTTACCTTTACTAGGAGCTTCTTTTTCCTTTTCAATCCTCCATTCATGAAAAAAAAGTTATGTTTATTCATTCATCCATTTAACAAACATCAATTAAATGATAAATGCATTACAGTCTCTGCTGCCAAGGAGCATATAGTCCAGTACTGAAGACAGCTATGTATAGCTGTAAAACAAGGTGAAGATCCAAATAATGGTATCACAATGTGATGTTGGGGCTCATAGCAGAGATGGATGGGTGAGAAGAGAAAAAAATGTGAATTTCAAAGCAGAATTCAGAGTCTTCTTGTCCTCTGCCCTTCTTTCCACACTTTTATGGAAATGAAGGACACTCAGATGCTCATGAGAGTCCATCATGACCTCACCCTCTTCTTCACCCTCACACCCAAATCCAGTTATCGTCTCAACTTACTCTAGCACAAAACATTTTTCAAACACATCTCTTCATTCTTGTTACCAGAGCTAAGTTTATGGTCCCAAATTCCATGCTGAATAGTTTTGTAATGTCCTAACTATTCTCCTGCCTTCAGTCCTGGCCTCTTCAAATCTGACATCACACATAGCTTAAGGCTATTTTTCTGAAATAAAATTGGGTCATGCAAATGTCCTGCAAAAAGTCCTTCTTTGGCTCTTGGCAATATGAAAAACTATTGTTCTGTGGCATAAGATGTGAGGACCTTGCATCTTTGGTACTTGCCTACCCATCGAACTCATCTCAGACCAGCTTCCCATTTGTGGTTTCCTCTGCTGAAGCACTGTAGAGTCTTAGGCATCCGTGCTGTTCGTACATCTACACATGTACTCTCCGTGCTTTTCTTATATGAAACTCCCTTCTTCAGTTCACCCATCTGGATATGCTACACACCCTCTGTGCATCAGCTTTAACATCATTTCTATCAAGTCCTCCCTCACCCCCACAATTGGAAGATGGATAACTTCTTCCTTTGTGCATTTGCTTCCTTTCTGAAGATTTCTAAAATAATCTGGATTTGCCTTTCTTCTTGCCAGTTCCTGAGAAGCATGAACAGTTTTATATAACAGTGAACTCTGAATTCAGGCTACTTGGGTTCACATTCTGACTCCATTTCTTATTAGATGCTGATCTTTGGGTTCTTTACCACTTTGAACCTCAGTTTCTTCATCTTCACAGTGGAGATAATGTTTCCAACCTCCTAAGATTATTATAAAACCCAATGAGATGTTCGTGTAAAGTGCTGTCACTCAGTAATTCCTAAATAAATGTGATCTATTATCACTATTACTATTATCTCTGCACGGGGGATGCACAACTCAGAAAATGAAATATAGTAGATCCTTAATAAATATTTAGCATATTTTTTCCAACTTTCCCCATTGCAAGGAAACTTAATAATGGAACATGCACACACACACACACACACACACACATACACACACACATACAGTATCCAGAGAACTAGAATCTGAGAAATTTGCATATCACGTATTATTTCTGTCCCAGTGGTCCATAGAGGCGGTGTTTTTTGTTACAACTCAATCTTTTTGTTCTTATATGTACTTGTTGCCCTGCATAGAGCATTTTTGGAGGAATTCAGTGCTTTTAGCTGAAGAGGTAGTTACAGAGCTCCCTCAGTTCTATCTAGTTGTAAAATAGCAGAGATAGGAAACTTGGAGATGAAAATCTTAATCTATGGACAACTGCAGTTTGACTACTGTGTTTAGAAATACATTTTCATGTAACTTACACTAAATCTTCTTTGTGCTCTAATCCAAAGTATAAAAACAGCCTTTCAAGCAAAAGCCAGTAATCACGAGCTTTTGAAATGTTAAAATCCGATACAAAAGCTTTATCATACAGTCCTTGTAACAATACTGTTTCTTGTGGCCCTTATCAACCCACCACACCAAGACCTTCAAAGACTTATTAATCATTAAGGTGTTCTTTTTTGTTTCATCCCTGAATTCTAAAAATTTTTGTTTTAGGTGCAGAGTCCTATTTCTTTATATTTCTAAGGGAGCATTTGTAACATTATGGCCAAATTATTTGAAAAATGTTTCTCTGTGGTGATGTCATTTTGAAGGGAAAACATACTTGGGATATGAAGTATTCCCATCAGACATCTCCGAGATCTTACATCTGTACTCTTAACCCCAAGAGGTTATCCAATGATAGCAAGTGATTGTAAAAGGGATGACTTCTAATGGACTGTTGGCAGGCGAGCTGGCCAACAGTCATAGGTCACTGCACAAATATTTATAGAGGAAGTAAAGGCTTCATTTTTGCTTTCACTATCAGACAGCTTTCACAAATGTAAAAAAAAATTGCTAGTGCTCAAGATTAAGGTGTCCTTGTATGTTAGAAAAATCTAGAAATCAATAGCCCTGTGGTAGATTCTTAGATGATATTAAATGCCAATTTATAATGATACTGTGTGGGCTGCCTAAAGATTTAACACATGAGGAGGAAAATATCCCATATAAACTTATAAAGCCAGCCCAAGAAGTTTGAAGAAAAATGTATCATCTGCAAAAACAGAATGTGAAGAAAGCTTTTATAATGTATAGACATTAATTACAAGCTATGTGTAGAAACATTTATTATTGATGATTTGAAGATTGTTGCCAACATCAGATCAGACTCAGTAGAGAAACTTTTCCATTCCTTCCATGACAAAGGTATACACGGCAAGCCTTTTGATCAGTTATTATTCACAGAGCAAGCTCTACATGATCATAAACTCAATAGCTGGCAAATACAGAAAGAAAGAAAAAACATATTTCAGGTGGTCCTTTAATCTGTTCACTGGGAAAGCAGCATAGAGTCATAATGAAGATGAAGATTTTAAAGCAAAAAAGACTCCAGTCAGAAGCCTCTTCCTGCTCTTTGTTAGTTTGGCCTTGCCCAAGTGCCATGAGTTCTTTAGGCTCCATCTTCCTCTTCTGTAAAATGGGGACAGCTCACAGGGTCATTGTGAGGATTAAATGAGATCATGTCAATTAAATCTTTGGCTCATTTCCTGGCATTCAAACATTATTCCAAAACATTCATTATTGTGCTGTGGAATCAGTGACTAGAGGAAAAGGTCACCTTCTGTTTCATCAGTTCATAGAGTGAAACCTGATTTTTTTGATAGTGTTGACAAGTCTTTTCAGGGACCAGTGTCAATGTTTTCAAGCCTAATAGGAGAGCCAGAAGAATGCAGACACCAGACTTCCCAGCTATAAAGTAGGAGAAAGGCCTATTGAGGCCAAGAACGGCCAACAGCAAAAGCTGTGAGTCTGACTTACCAAATAGTTTATGTTGATTCTTTGATTCATTGCTATGGGTGATGACTACTGCAGGAAGGACAGGGCATTGGTGATGGCAGCAGAAATGAGAGGTTCTGGGATGAGTCACAGAAGAATCACAGCAGACCACATAGAACTGCATACCCCTGCAAGTCAGCTGATTTCTTTCATTGTACAGATAGAAAGACCTCATGTGAGGATTTATTGATCTACTTCCAAGTATCAAAGAAGACACAATCAATGAACGTCAAGGCTTACAGCGGACAGGCAGCCCATGAATCTCTGGGTTTTTAAGTGCTAAAAGGAACACAATATACAAATTACTTGCAGAAATCCTTCGTTGCACTCATCCATCATTGTGTGGCAGGTACTTTCTCCATATATATCACAATTATCTGGCAACAATAAAAGTAAAATGTTAAGTGGGTACTAAGTACAATAATTGTACAATCAGTTATTTCCTAATGATCACCTTCTTGCTAACTTTATTTTGAATTGGAAAGTTTTACACAGAAATCTGAGAATGTGAGCCTGTTCTATTTACTTACAGGTTAATTATATGCCTCAACCTTCCCATAAGTACATCTTACACTCATGTAGCATTGATCACCTGAAGTTTTCAAACTTCAAACCTAAACCGGGTTGTATTCTTTATATCCTTTATATTCTTCTTTATATGCTATTTGTATCTTTATGTCCTTCACCTACTCATGATCCAAAAGATGGAACAAGTATGCAGCAAACTCAGATGAGCTTTTATCTTGGAGCACTCTTTAAGAGCAATCCATCAAGACATTATTGCAGCTATGAGTACACATATGAATTTTATATGCATATTTGCATGTGTATAACTTGAAGGAAATTAGTCCAATTTGGGAAGGAAATTAATGCAATTTAGTCCAATTATAATAGGCATCATAACGGATTAAACTGTCCATATTCCTACCTCACTGCTTGGTTATGATGTTGCTTTTATAGTTAAAATAATAGAAGGTGGAATGCATTGGTCCAATTTTCTGCCTCAGTAAATAGAATATAGTGAAATTTCTTTGAGATGCTTTAGGACAATGTAGGGACTAAGAGTCAACATCCTGAGCACCCACATTAATGTGGAAAGTAGATTAGAAAGAGAATAAGTATGCCAGAATATGATGCTCCTGTATACTAGTTTCCTGTGGCTGCTGTAACAAATTACTATAAACAGGGAGACTTAAAACAAGAGATTTGTGTTCTCTCATAGTTCTGGAGGCCAGAGCTCAAGTTTAAGGTGTCAGAAGAATTTATTCCTTCTGGAGGCCTTGAAGGAGAATCTATTTCATGCCTAGCTTCTGGTGGTTGCCAGCAATCTTAAGTGTTCCTTGTCTTGTAAATGCATTACCCATTTTTACCTGTCTTCACATAATATTCTCCTGTTTGTGTCTTCCATCCTTTTCCCTTATATTGATACTTGTCATTGGATTTAGGGTTCATCCTAATCCATAATGATCTTATCTCAAGAATCTTAACATCTGCAAAAAATCTTTTCCTCCAGATATGGCCATATGAGTTCTGGATGAAAAAAGATATCTTTCGGGAGTTCACAATTTAACCCACCATATGAAATGGTTTTGGAATAAACTCATCATACCACCTTCTCAACATTATATTCAAAATGGCTGTCACAAGTAAAACAAAGTCATGTTACTGACCTGATTTCCCTTTTATGTTGACTACTTGGGAGATTTTAGAACATTCAGAGGCCACATGTAGTTGCTGTGAAAGTCATGATGCAATGCTTTTATTACCTCGCTCCTGATTTCTTTTTGTGACCCTGGTTTTCTTTTATCTTCTTTTCCTCCCATATTTTTAATTTATGCAATCTTTGTTGGATTCTTGGAAGTCATCTTAAAATGTTTCTGATATAAGACAGAGCATACCTATCATGGGTGTCTATGATAGACTGTATTGTGTCTACTGAAATTTATATTTTGAATTTTGATTTACTTGCTGATATTTATCAAACTCATTCACCTTTTCAAGGATGTAGCTTTAACCTCCAGATTTTCTCTGTTTGGGGGGAAGGGGCCATTTTTTAATTCATTAATTGCCAATGTCATCTTTTCTGTTCTTTTCTTACACTTAGTATGTGCGTAATTTGTTTTTTCCTCCTCCATCTTCATAAGGTATAAGTTTTAATTATCTGTTAAATGCCTTTGTCTAAAGCTAAAAATTTTCTTCAGGCATTGTTTTAACTACATATCACAAAATGTGAGTTATTGTGTTTTCATTACCTTTCAGTTTAAGCTATTTTCAATTTTTCTTATAATTTCTTTGTCATAGGTCATTCATATATGTTCTTTAATTACCAAATGTGTAGAGATTTCCTATATGTAGCTTACTGTTACTGACTTCTAATTTAATTCCATGTAGTCAAAGAAAAGTATTGTTCTTTTGTGACAACGTAAGAGTCAAATATTTTTGATAAACATTCTAAATTTTGTTCTGTATTTATCCTACTTGGAGTTCTCTTAACTTCCTGGAGGAGTGGGTTTTTGTTTTTCATTAAGTTTGGAGACTTTCAAATCTGTTTCTGTCTTCTTTTCTCTCTTTCCTTTTTCTGAGACTAATTATACAGAAGTTCCTTTTATTTTATCTCACAAGTCATTAAGGCTCTTCTCCACTATTTTTCAATCTTTTTTCCTTTCTGTGGTTTGGTTTGAACATCTATTTGACCTCACATTAACTGCTTCTTTTTAGTGCAGTTTTGATCTGCTACTAAACCCATTAATATTTTATTTTTCATTTGTAAGATTTCTAATTGGTTCTTTTCAGAATTTTTGTATCTCTCCTGAAGTTCCATATCTCTTAATTCATTATGTTCATTTTTTTCTTTTATGTAAATTACTCAACACATTTATTGTAATTCTTTTAAAATTCTTTATCTTTTAAGATAATTTCAACATCTATATCATTCGTGGATCTCCTTTTGTAGACTATATTTTCTCTTGAATTATAGGCTACTGTTTAAAGTTTCCATGCCTGTCTAGTCATTTCTTATTTTAAATTGCCTGTTTTGTAATTTCTTATTTTAAATTTGACACTATGATTTATTGTTGAACATGTACCATAGAGATCTAGATTTTGTCATTTTCCTTAAAGGATTGTTGAGTTTTGTTTTAGCAAATACTAAATTACTGACAGATTATCTCATTTCTACAAGGACTTGGTCTTTGGGCTTTATTAGGCAGACTTTATTTTGATTCTTCTTTAAGTCATAAAGATACAGCTCCTTGCCTTTCAGTATGATCTTCACTTCTAAGGCATGCTTCTTCTGAGGCTTTGCTAGAAAGACAGTGTGCCTACTAATTCCCTCTTGAATTCCAAACTCTGCCTCCCCAGCATTTTACCTGCTGACATCTTTCCTCAGCTTTTTTGCTTCTAGCTGTGCATTCTGGTGACCTCTCCTTGAAGTCTCACTGAGCACATTCATAGTTTTAGAGTCAGCCAAGAATTTGAGAGGTATTTTTATGTAGATCTGTGCTCCTTTCTCCATGACTACCTCTTTTCCAGGATATGCTCCCTTAATTCCCAGCTGTGTTGGCAACCCAGACTCCAACCTCTGATTCCTTAGTCCATAAGACTGATTCTTTCTGCCTGAGCACTATCTTTTATTCTCCTACAAACTAGGAAGTGCCCTTAGTTAGGGGAAAGGTTGGATAATTGTGAATAGATCCGAATTTGCATTCCTTTTTAAAAGGATCATAGTTCCTCTAGGGGTCTACCTGCCTTTGCTTTATCTCTAGTAGCTTCTAAGAGACTATTTTTGGTTCAGAATTTTAGTTGTCATAGGTAAGAGGGCTAGTCTGATGCAATCCACTTTGCTATTACCAAAACTGGGACTCCTCTAATTACCTGGTGGTTGTTTAAAACATACTTTGTAAATAAATAAGTGAGAAGGCTTATTGAGGATCTACCGCTAATACTGCAGTTGTGGTTCTTGGTTTATTTTCTAGCACGTGTCTCCATAAACATTACATAACTTCCTTTGAGTCATATCTCACAATGAAGTGTAAACATAAACCCATTTTGAAGTACTGCAGATCCTTATTCATTATGTCAGTGCTGGCTGCCCTGAGTTCAGTTTACATACCAGGGAAACCAAGAGCAATTCTCCCATTGACTGGGTAGTCTCTGGCCCCTTGTCCTCAGCAATATCATGTAAATCATGGAAGATGCTGAGGTACATAACACATGCCCACAGTTCATTCTATAGTTACAACATTCATTAAAGCTTCCACAAAGCACTGACAGATCATGTTACCGTTTGGGTTTGTTTGTTTTTTTTTTTTTTTCTGCCAGAAAAAAATCCCATTTTCTGAAAAGCTCTTTTTTTCTTTTAAAGATTAATTTATTTATGCATATAAGAACTGGGGTGTAGGCCAGAGGTGTGGGATGGTGAGAGGGTTCACCAGAGACAGTGTGGGGAACAGAACAGGCAGATTGACTGAAATACACTGCTGAGGGGAGCAGCGGGCGAGACAGGAGAGATCTGCTGTGCCATGTGGGAAGCTCCCTGGCCAGGGATTGAATTCATGCTGCAGTGGCTGTGGATTGTTTCATAGTGCTGAGACTTAACCTGTCGCACCACCAGGCAGGCCCACAAAGCTCTTTTTTTTTAAGCCACAAGATGAATTAATTGACCTTTTGAACTATGCACAGCTTAAGTCTTAAGTCCATAGTATCCAGAGAACAGGCAGAGAAGATCCATCTTGGAAATGAGTTGCTGAGCTTCTCTTTCATCTGGATTCTGCTTTATACCTGGGCCAACTTGGAGTTAAATTTCCATTGGTGCCATTGGCTATGAGTTTGCGTAACTCCCTGCTAAGAACTGCTGTAATAATTTATACCAACTAATATAGTTTATCATCATAAAAGACACATTTTGCAGTTGAAAAAGTGGGTTCAGAGATTTTTAATTTCCCATGGTCACACCCAAAACAAGTGTGTTATTTCACTTGAGATCAAGAGGCCAAGCTGTGAATTGAATTCAGGGCCTGTTCTCCTTATCTTTTGGACTCTACTGACTCTCAAATCTTGTTAATGCTCTTTCCCAATTTAAAATCTGTAGAGAACACAAATGACCCATGCCACAGCCTACCACCTCTTTGATACACTTTCATCCGCAGTGTTTGCATGACTGCCAGACTTCAGTTGTATTTGAATGTTTCTCTCAGGCTCATTCTTAAATACTGAGGTGGCGCAGGTCATTCTTTTCCCTTGGAACAACCAGAGTCTGAACATTTCTCAAAGCAATTCATGTTCCTTATTTCTATTATGTAAGCCATTACCTAGATATTGATAAAATAAGATTGCTGCTACCCTTGAGAATTTCAGGATCTTCATATGAACAGATAATAACATACTGCTGCAGACTCATAAGCAAAGAGCTGTATGATTACAGAACAGGACACAACTAATTGCAACTGACCCGATTGGTGAATTTTGGGAAAGTTCCATAACAAAAGAGTTTTATAAATGAGTTTTGGGGCCTGCTTGGATGTAGACTAGGTAGATGAGATTGGAAAAAGCATTCCACACAGAGAAAGGAGTAAGTTCAATGGTATGAGGCAGGAATGAGCATGACTTCCTGGGAAGGCAGTGAGAAAGTCAGCCTAAATACATGAGAAGAAAAATAGAGGATGAGGCTGTGTTAGCAATCAGGAGACAGATTGTGGGGTTTAAATTTTACCCTGAAGGAAGCAATGATATAATTACTCTTAATCTACAACTTGATTCCTTGAGAAAACCCTACCTACTCTTTACCATTTTTCTTTGTGTATCTGTCTCTCTTACATCCGCCTCCCTCACACACACCACAGTTCTTTCAGTCTTCCTCTTCCCTCCAGAATGAGTGCACAACTTGACAATAGAGAATGTATTCCTTTAGTTCTGCTGGATTTGAGTCAAGCTTGAGAAATGCTTCATAATTTTACTGTTGCCCATCCAAAATGGATTTGCAAAGGGTCTCAGGGAGAGATCAAAATCAGCAGAAAACTAAGTCTCAGAGAAATGTAGTTCATTATTTTCCTTTTCCCTTCCTTTTTCCCTTCCTGCTTTCCTCTTCCTAGCGGAAAAAAAGAGAAGAATCTTTTTAGAATGTTGCAATAGGTTTATGCCAAATAACCTGTGCCTCATGCTTATTCATTCTGGGCATGGTTTGTCTGTATATTTTATATGACCTGTTAAGCAATAGGGTTTCAGTTTCAAGTAGCTATTGTCTTTTTTCTTTGTACTATTTATAAAGCCATCTGCCCTTTGCGTGAGAGACTGAATTGGGCTTTTTCACTCCCCTACCTTACCAGATGTGTAGCTTCAGATTAGACTGAGGTCCAGAATAAATGTTGTTATAGGCTCTCTCTTGAAGTCTCATCCTTTTTTTCCAGAAGCTAATAAATTCTGAAAGTGTTGCCATAGCTGCTACTGAAGTCAGTCTTTGAAAAAAGCCCTGGTGTGCATGATTTCTCATTTGACCACTGTAATCATAGAAAAGAAGAATAAAAAGAAGACAGAAAGGGCAATTTATGACTCATCCAGCCTCTTTCTTCCTGAGTAATATTGCCTTCCTTCCTTTTCCTTTTCCTCCTCCCTCTATCCTCCCCTTCCTCTCTCTTTCCTTCCTTTTCTCCTTCTTTTGTCCCGTCTCTATTTCTTTACTTGTCTTTTGCTACAATCTCTTCTATTCTTCCTTTTAAGTTTCTCATATTTCAGCAGATGATTCATTCATTTAAAAAGAAATTGAGTGCTCACAATATGTCAGGCTCTGTGATTAACATTGAAGTATAAAAAGAGAGAGCAGGTCAAAATAGAATACTTGCATTCAGGGAGCTACCGATATAGCCCAGAGTAAGTAATAAGCCAATTAATAAGAATGTCAAGTTGAAAAAAGATTGGTGCTCTGCTCTGTATTTCTTTTTGATAGACTTGACATGATTTTAGGTAACTTTATTAGCTCTCTCTAGTATGTAACTGTAAATTCTGATCCCATCCTTTCTGCATTTCAATGTGAATTTTGTTTAGATAAGATTAAATTAGAATTGTGATCGAGAGAGCATCTTTAAATGCTTTTTCCCTCTAATTTTAATGTTTTATACATTTTTTTCAATAGTTTGTCTTTTTTTAAGATTTATTTATGCATACAAGCTGGGGTATAGGCCAGAGGTGTGGGGCGGCGAGAGGGTTCACCAGAGACAGAGTGGGGAGCAGAACATGTGGATCGATGGAAATACACTGCTGAGGGGAGCAGTGGGCGAGACAGGAGAGGTCTGCTGCGCCATGTGGGAATCTCCCCAGCTGGGTGTCAAACTCATGTCGCCACTGCCGACAGCTCCATAGTGCAGCGCTTAACCGCTGCGCCACTGGGGTGTCCTATACATTTTATTTTTAAGTTCACTTTTTCCCCAAAAAATTTATATAAGTAACTTCTACAACTTTAGTAATCTTTTTCGTTCATAATAAGAATAATGAATTAGTATAGTGTGCTAGAAAATGCATTTTACCCCCTTTCGTGAGCTTATTTTTTAGGAAAAAAACATGATCCATTTAAAATATTTTAAAACAAAGTGGATTTAGAGCAAAAGTGAAGTAGAAGGGAGAAAATACTATACTAACTAACCTAAAACATACAAGTTATAGTTTGTGAAGTATACAAGTTTGTAAATATACAAGTTTTATATAACTATGGTCACAGTATGAGCTAGATTCTTAGAATCCTAGTGTGGGAATTTTTTTTATTGCTAATTACAAATAATCGAGGTTACTTGATTAAAATAATAAAAATCTATTTTTCTCCTATAGTTTTCCTCTTTACAAAAAGCACCATCAACAATTTGTTGTATTTGCTTCTGGAGTTTTAGTATACATTGAACACAATGTTTTACTTTTTTTATTCATACGTTTATTCAGTGAAATTTTACAGAGTGGCTGCAGTGTACTAGACATTTTTTATAGGCCCAGGGACACTGTGATGAACAAGGCAGGGAAGGCATTTGTAAACTTTCGGGGCTCGGCAGAGGAAGAGCTTTCATTAAGAAAGTTAATGTCAGTTGGAGACGTGTTTTATGGTGATGGGTGTCTTATGCTGACACAAGTTGGGTCACTATACTTTCAGTAGCTGCATAGCAGTGTACAGTATGGTTACAGTAATCATAGTAAAGACAATTGTAACACTTATAAAGTGCTCACCCCATGTCTGAGACTGTGCTAACTGATAGAGGTGCTTTATCTTGCCAAGTCTCACAGCCACCAATAGATAGGCTATGATAGGCTATGATAGGCTATTTCATGAGGAAAAAATGGTTTTATGCAAGTGAAGGATCTTGATGAAGTTGTTATAGCTGAAATCCAAAATGGGTCTTCTGAATTCAAAACTTGTATTTTTAACTTCTCTGCTATTGATGTTATATAATTTATTTATAAAAAAATGTTTATTGAAAACAGGCCATTTCCTAATTTTGTTTTGCAATAATGATTATCTATATACAAGTTATTCTGTAAACTTGCCTGAATATTGTTGTACAAAAAGAGCCCAAGTTGGAATTTGATGTTCAAAAGAATACGTATGACTTTTTATATATTGTGAAATCATTCTTTTCAAAACAACAGACCGTGAGAGTTTATATTGCCAAATTACCCTTTTCAAAACAACAATCATTGAGAATTTCTACTTAAAATTTAAGCAATATATGTTTTAGAATACAATAGGATTGATAGGGTAATATTTATGAAAATGCACAAAAGCTCTTAATGTTGCCTATCATCTTCATCATCATCATCATTATCACCATCAACATCACCACCACCATCATCACCATCATCACCACCAACACAACAAGCCAAAGGCTGTTGTTCTCATTTTATTCATTATATTATGGTGCTGGCCATGCTCTAGCCAAAGCACAAGAATGTCAGGTTTATAACTCTTAGGATCAGAGCTATTATACATTGTCAGTCTTCCTTTTTGAATTATTTCAAAATGTCAGATTTTAAACTGAAATGCTCATGAGCCCTATTTCTTACAAAGGCTGCCTGCTGCAATATATTTGGCAAGATGATCGCATCGTGTAAGGATGAACGGGTAATGGCTTATGGTGCCATCTCAAAGCCTTGTAGTTTTCTGTCTCTCACTGACTCCGGCTCCTGGGTTTTCTCTCTTTGTAATTGTAACGTAAGGGGAATTTTGTAACTCTGACTTAAACAAGTCATTTGACCTTAGTAATAGAGACAGTGAAATCTCCCATGTAGAGCTAATACCCACCCCTTAAGTGTGCAAAGCTAAGGAATCTCCATTGTTTGCCTCACTCCATGATCACTATTATATGAGCATCAAAAACTATTGGAAGGAAAAAGGGGGCCCCATTATAACTTGTGTAGAAACAAGTTTATTATTAACGCTGGAATTCATTTCAATGAATATTCATTCCTTTGAAATTTTTAAATGAAAAGTAAATTAAATCCCCTACTTGGTCTTTGATTTCTTTAATTTAAAAAAAATTTAAAAGTTATTATTGAATTTTTTTTAAATAGTCTTTTATTAAAGCTATGGACTTGACGTTAACTTTTTTCATGTTTTTTTTTTTTCCAAGTAACATTGCATTATAGCATCATATATATTTCAGGGGTTCATTGTTGAGAGTCAGCGTGTGTGTATACTACATTAAGGTCACCACGAAGAGTCAAAATTTATCCTTTATTGTACCATTGTCCCCCTTTCCCTGATTTGCCCACCCTCCTTCCCCTCTGGTAAGTTAACTTTTTGAACTTCAGATTTCTCTTTCATGAAAGAGAGCATTTTATGAAAGTTCAGTAATTCCCCTGCTAACAGGAGTAGCACAGAACTGGGAAGCTTATGTACAACAAGAGGGTGGCTTTGAAGAAATGTAAAGCTACCTTAGTGAGGACATTCTTGTTCTCTAGAATGAAAGGAAAGACTGGGTGCTTATGGCCAGCAGGGCATGGTGTAGTGAAAAGGAACCTGTCTAAACACTTGGGAAATTTTTTGTGTCAGTGTGACCCCCTCTGACCTGCCCCTCTCCCTCCTTTTATGGCTCCAAACTCACTTATTTGACTAACTGTTTCACTTCTCAACAAGTTATGTTGGTGCTAGGTAGAGACAGCCTTAATTAAAGCTTGCAAGTGGTGAGTGATAAAGAGAAGGTCATTTTAATTCACTAGTTGGGCCCTGTTAGGGGGAAAAAAAAAAAAAGAGTGTCAGAATGACACAGGGAACAGAAGGGAGGCGCAAAAAGCCATTTGGTGTGAGCTCTGTTAATTCAGGCCAGGGAAGAAGTAATGCAGAGGCCCGAGGGGGTGAGCTAAGGACAGGCCTTCTGCCTTCACTCTCAATGTGCTCAGCTTTATTAGTTTAGGCCAGGCGGCTGCTAACATTATTTTAGTATCTATTTTGTGAGTGATTATGTTGTATGCATGGGCAGGAGGTCAGGCAGGTCAAGTCTTTCTGCTCCAGACCATCTCTGCATGAGTCTTTTGCCTTTAGATCTCGCTGAAACTTGCCACCTGTAAAAGCAGACAACCTAATGGGAAAAAGAGCAGCACTTAAAATGCTGTTTTTTCTTTACCGCTCTCTAGTGTAAAGAACGTTGTAAAAATATTTCAAACTGGATTTTTTGTTTTGGTTGTGTTAACTCTTTGTTTGACCATCGGCACCATTTTCCCACACAATTTACTTTTGGTAACCAGAGATGTTTTGGAGAAATGGAATATTATGTCTACAAACAGGAGAAGCAGTCAGAGAAACCCATAGTGATCGCTTAAACTCATCCGTCGTATCACACGCAATGACCACAACTTTGGAAAGTTAACAAACCAGCCTATTTCAGGGGATCTCTTTCATTTCTGGTTGAACGAAACATCCACGAAGCCTGGGCCAGCTCCAAATACAATGTTTTGGATAGCCAACACCCACAAGAAGAAGGGAAGTAGTCTAGATCTTAACCCTAGCTTCTTGTCCAACAAACTGTGTGACTTTGGGCTCATCATTATGTTTCAGTGACTGAATTTAACTCTTAAGAGAGCTTACTTGCCTCACTGGGAGAATGAACTCATTGTTCACCATCATTAAGAGTTGTTAGGTT
>PVIJ01023004.1:0-15038 GCA_004024925.1 Scalopus aquaticus | reverse complement strand
CTCTCTCTCTCTCTCACACACACACACACACACACACACACACACACACACACGCACACTTCTGGCCTACACCCCAGCTTGTATGCATAAATAAATAAATATTTTAAAAAATTAAAAAGAGAAATACTATACCAACCTGGCAATCTCACTCTTGGGCATATATCCACAGACCATGAAACCATCAGCTGAAAAAAAAAAACCTTGTGTTCTACAATATGTACAACATTGTTATTTACAATAGCTAGGGCCTGGAAGCAGCTTAAATCTCCGTCAATGGATGAATGGATCAAAAATACCTAATATATGTTCCACCTACCATAGAATATTATATAGTCACAGGAAAGCATGAAATGCAGCCATTTTCAACAAAATAAAGGGAATTTGAAAGAATTATGTGCAGCAAAGCAAGTCAGAATGATAACAACAAATATTAGTCATAGAACAGACAATTCAATGATGTAACACTTTCCAAGAGCTAGTGGACAGCAACAAACATGCTGAGGGCTCGGAGGTAAAGGGAAAGGGAGGGAAGGAACAGGATGACCCAAGGGGTAGTGGCCGGGGAAATATTAAAAACAATATTATTGAAAAAATACAAGTAAAATATTTTAAGACTTTTGCTCTAGTGTTCAGCCTTAATCTCAGTAGACTAAAGTTTCACTTTCAATATCAGGATTATCTATAACCAAATGTAATGTACTTAATATATAAACAGCCCTCTTGTCACCCAAGCTCCCTTCTGAAAATCTTTTTCTTAAAATGTAATTAGTTTCTTTCTGCTACTAAAAAATTTAATGCTGTCTGAAGCCAAAGCTTATTTCTGTATCACCTGCTGTTTTGGAATATCTGTACCCTTTCTCCTTCCAGTTAGCGTGGTTAATCAAAATTGAACTGTAAGGAGAAATCTTCCATTTAGGAAACATCAATTTGTACTGAGTCTAATCTAAAAGATTAATATGAACCATGTGGTATATTCAATAGGGAAATGGCATTTAAATATTAATAGTGGATAAATACACTCTTGCTATCTTTGATAATTTATAAGTCATACACTTCTAGAAGGAAGTAAGTCACGTTTTTCTTTTATGCTGTTGCTCAATAGTATACAGCAACATGTAAAACGGCACCATTTTCTTAGATCTCACAAGGGAAAGGGAGAAGTTGGGGTCCAATTTCAACCTCATTTCCTTATAGCCTCGATTTGTGTCACATACTTGATCCTAACTCATGCTTTCCAAATTCAATGTATATTTCTTAAACCAATATCTTAAGTGGTAGTGTTCCAGCAGTCCAAATGTCGATTACCAAAACAAACATTTGTTTCTCCAGCAAGTGTTTTCACACAAAAGCATTTGATTCACGTACTGCAGCAAACAAACATTTGCTTTAGGCAGTTAAAGCAGCCAAAAGTTCTTGCAGAAACATTTCACAGGCTGACTGGCATCCCTCCCTGGATCAGGGCTTGCTGATGTCCGAGAGTGCTTGGAAGCTTTGTTGACCGAGAGAATCTTTTGCAAGGATTCATGGTCATCAAGGCCCATGAAGAGGAACGAGCATTTTCAAAATGTATCTTTTGAGAAAAAGTGCTTCTAGTTATGTTTCCATTAAACAATGTCTTGTCTTTACAGAGCTTAATTTGCTAATATAAATTCAGCCTTTGATGTAATCACGAAACCAACTTCTTAGGAAAGTTCACAAAGGCAGTTTTCACGTAAAAACATTCACACAATTCATGAATCATTATTTATGCAACAGCCCATGAGAGTTCATACATAAATAGTACTATTACTACATTAAAGTCTATGTTCTCTTTGAGCAAGGTGTAGATTATATGTGTAAATATGTTTTTGTTAAGCTCATGCCTATTTCACGGTCGAGAGGCAACTTCCTTATAAAAATCCGGTTTTCCATATTATTTAAATGTTTTTGGAATCGATCAATATTTCTGAGGAGTAATTTACTTAAATATATGTTCTTTAAAGCATGGAGAAATTGATTTTTAACTTGTATGCCAAAGACTGGGTTTCCTAGCAACCAGGTCAAGATTGATTCTTTGACTACTTTTAATAGTTACTAGCCCATTTAGAAGCATACTAAGAGGAGGTCTTTTTAGCTGAATGAATGAATAAATGAAAACACATATATTGTCATTTAGAGTATATTGGATAGGGCATATGCTAATTTGGACCTCTAGCTAATCAATTTGCAACAAGTTTGCTGAACATTTTCTTTGTTTTGATTCTATTTTGGCATGGATTGGATGGCAAGTATGATGCAGAGAACAGGTAATCGACCATATTGTTATATAACAATTTTCTTAGTGTGTATTATGGGCCAGTGCATACAGATGAAATAACATGAAACATAGGCAGAAAACAGCAGATCAAGGCTGAACTCATACCTATCTGATACTATACTGCCCTTACATGGAAAACCCAAAGGTTTCTTGTCTTGAGGAAATTTTCAATCTAATTATAAAGAAAACATACCCCAAAGAATTAGTTGCTTGAGAAAGTCGATGTTTAAGGATTAATAAAATTAAAGTAACAAAAGTTTGCATTTAATGATCACTTACTTAGTGTCAGGGATATGCTAAGGATCTGATAACATGAAGGAGATAGAACTTGGACTTGGTTTTGAAATAGGTGGGAAGAGTTGGAGGGTACTGAGGAAGATGAAAGAACATGAACAAAGGCATGGGGTGAGGGGCAGGGGGACAAGGGAACCTAGTAGGTTTTGGGTACTCTGGTGATAGAAAGTAGCTCTGAATGGATAGATGAAGCCAGAGTATGGAGGGCCACCCAAACCAAGCTGAGATGCAGAAATTTGACCCAAAGGGAAATGTAGACACTGGAGTAAGATAATCCCCCCTATAATTTTTAGGACAAAGGAAATATGCATTTTCTGTTGAAATAACTACTGCCACATTCTCTTCAAAAGGCTTGCCATTTATGCTATCACTAATATGTCAACAGGATCTTAAAGTTTTCCATTTGCCATATTTTTCAAGCATTTTAATATATGCTAAATATTTCTTTTAAAATGATAGTCCATATTTTTTGATTTGAACATTTTTGGCTTTGGTGCAATGTGCATCTATTTGGATGTTTATTGGCCGTTTTCTTGTTCTAAAGAGTCGTTTTTTTTTTTCTGATTGATTTATAGAAGCTATTTACATATTATTTCTCTCTAGCATATAATTACAAATTTTCTCAGAATATTATTTTCTTCCAACATGAATTAGGGTTATTTTTTCCATCCTGATTTGTACAGCTAAAGCTACAAACTTTTTTTTTTTAAATGGAAAGTGGGCTTCATATGTCTAAAAGAATGCCAATATTATAAAAATATTCAAATATTTTGTCTTATAAAAATTTTTGAATCATGTACATTTATATACACTTAGATGCATCTGGATAATTTGGTTTAGATTTGAAGTAGCCATTTTTTGCTACTGATTTGAAATACCTAGTTTTTAATTTTAATGGGTCTTTTTTTGATCTCTATTAATGAAATGACACCACATTATTTTAATTCTCATCATTTTATTTTTAAAAAGTCCCAAATAGCATGATATGGTAAGAGCATAGTAGATGAGAAAACAGACTCGAGCCAGGACAGTGTACCACTGACACAGCTTAATTTCTGTCCCTCACTTTCCCACCTTTAAAACGAGAATGGTCATAAGGTGACTATGAGAATTTCATTAATTTCTATAAAGCACTTCAAACAGTGCCTGGCATATAACATTTATAAAGGTGTCAGTTTATTATTAGTTGTCCACCAATTTTCTTGTTTTCCTTATGCATGCTTTGGATGATGTTTTAGAATCAGTTTCTGAGAGAACTTGTCAAGGGATTTTCCAAAGATGATTCCCTGCCTATGAAGAATTCTGATGCCAGCTGTTAAGATAATTCATGTTTCCACTTGGCGTATAGTAAGCACTTAATCAGTGGCAGCCGTTATTATAGTTATTATTTTTGGAGGGAACAACAATGATGCAAAGTTCATACAGTTTTCTGTGGCTGTTGTCTTTGAAGAAGTTTTGTGGGAATTAGGAAAACTTATCCCACTTCCTCATTCCAGCCCCTTCCTCCCTGGCAAGTCCTTGGTTACTCAGAGATCTGGGGGAGATAGTGCTACTAGAAGTTGCACTTGGGGGCTGACATACGCTTCAGCATTGAGATATTTGGTTCTTTAGCTAAGGCAGGAGTCAGACTGAAATGCCTACAGGTGCCAGCTGGCAAAACACAGCAATGACTGTCAAACTTTTGTTCATGAATCGCTTAAAAATTTCTGAAAAACCATGTATTGCTTATCAGATTTTGGGGTTGACATCTAGAGTTTTTAATCATAAGCTTAATAGTTATTTTTAAAGGTAATTAGTGGTATAATGTAAATGATGCCATTTTAAAATTAAAAATTTGCATCACTCCAATGGAATTTAAAACCATAGCAATTTGATAACACCATCAACAGCAAAAAATACACAAATCAGTTTTTATTTGACACAGAAATTTTACTTCCTTTTTCCTTGAACTCATATTGTAATTCCTCGTTCCCTACAAAATTCTATTCAAATGTAATATCTCGTTTCAAGTGCTTTATTCATCACACTATCAGATTTCTCTGCAAGATAAATAAAAATAACAACAAAATTTACTTCCTGTCACCATAAGGTCACAGGTGTTAAATTTCTGTTCTTGTGGAAGCAGAGTAAATCAACCAACGTATTCTTAAATTTTTTATGAATTATTATTAAACACAAACTTAAATTTTATTAAAAATGCATAACTAGATATGCTAAATGGGATTTTATTTTTTCTAATTAGTTTATGGATGCGTGGATGAATATTATTTAATGCAAAAATGAGAAAGGATTCAGCACCAAATCTGTTCCAATGTTTGGTTGGAGAGAAAGTCTGGAAAAACTGACATATTAAAAATAAGTAAATAGGAACAGGAAACTTTTAGTTCTAGGAGCATCAGTATTTTAAATTATCTTAGATATTGTCACCTAGAAAGTTTAACACCTTTAAGGCGTTGCACCACATTAGGATTTGAAATGGGTGTACACGTCTTCTGCATGAAAGGTTGGGTTGTCTGGAAGCAGGTACTGAGGCAGAATGTGGAGGCCATGAAGTTTGTTAGGGCTCAACACCTGTGAAAAGAAGGAGGTGAGCGAGCCTGGTCAGTGAAATTGGTGAAGTCTTAGTCCACTGAAGTGAAGACTGTCCATTAGAGTTGTCTTGGTGACAGACTACGATAGCAGGTTTTTATGCCCCCACATTCAGTCACTAGACCTGGGGCTGTCCTGGGAAGGGTGTGACCTCAGGCAAGGTCACCCTCTGTACCTCTCACAGAGTGTGAAGGTCCCGACCATGGAGGTTGTCAGCTGGCTCCTCTTTCCACAGAGGGGGCGTATTCCTGTCCTAGGGCTGCCAAAGCCAACTTGGCGACCCTACAGCTCTGGAAGCACAGTCCAAAATCAAGATGTTGACAGGTTGGGTCCTTCTAGAGATTCGGAGGGAGAATCTATCCCATCCCCCTCTCCTAGCTTCTGGGGAATACTGGCACTCCATGGAGTACTCAGCTTGCAGATCCATCACTAAGACCCAAGCTACATCTTCATGACCCTCTCTGATGTTTTCTATGTCTCTGGGGCTGTTTTCTACTTTTCGATCTCTTGTAAGGATACTTGCCAATGAATTTGAGTCCACCATAATCCAGGATGATCTCAAGATCTTACCTTAATTTTATCTACAAAGACCTTAATTCCTTAGTAGATTCTTAAATCCACAGTAGCTTCTGAGGCTTCAGGTGGACATATTTTGGGGTCACCATTTAACCCCCTATAGACAACAAGTCCTTTGTTGAAGGGGTCTCAGTGTCTCCAGACCATGTTACAAAATGAAGAGTTTGGCCTTATAGCCTCTCAGGGTACTTTCTGTGCTCTTCAATGCCATGATTTTTGTCTTGAGATGTTGAATTACACCGCAGTAAAATAATAGAAAGTGTACCACACTGGGCGGTTGAAGCTGAGCAGTATATATTTATATCAGCTACATTTTGTAAAGGGTGATTGTGAAGGGGAACTGAGAAAAAGAGGACAAATGTAAGATTCCAAAGGCAAGCAGGTTGCCAAATAGATTAGCTTTAGAAATGAGAACATATGGATGTTGAGTGTCTTGAAATTGATACTCCTTGAAAGCCTTTGCGTCCCTCCAGGGTGACAAGTAACCCAATTTGATGATTTAGTTCAAGTTGATTATTTCCTTGCAGGAAAACAGGCTTCAGGTTTCTGGATCTCCGAATACTTAAGAGAATTGGAATTTCACACTTTAAGCAACATTTCCTTATTTTAGAATGTCAACTTTTATATATATATATATATATATATATATATATATATGTTATTTATTTATAACTTATATATATAAGTTATTTATTTATAACTTATATATAAGTTATTTATTTATATATATTTATTTATATATATATATATAAACTGTATGGGTGCCAATAATGATGTTTGGGAACTGAATATACCCACTGGGATAACCTGTGCTTTATGTTTCTATCCCTTCTCCTGCTCTCATAAGTGGATATCAGTGTGTCTTCTTTTGATGGTTCTGGATTTACCATCTCACCTGTAGAGTTGTGTTCGTCAGGGTTCTCCAGACAAAGAGACTCAATAGGATGTATATGTATGTTATCACATTTATTTTAGGAGATTGGGTCCTACTATTATGGGAATTGGCAAGAAAAAAAGCTACAGGACACGCTGGCAAACTTGAAACTCAGGCTAATATTGTAGTCTTGCTGCAGAAGTTTTCCTTCTCTAGGAAACCTCAGTTTTTGCTTTAGAGAACTTTCCTTCGTGAAGATGCCCCCTCTCCTGTTTCATACCAGAAGAGGAGAACAGCCTTTAGCATTGGAGACAAAAATGGCACTGAAATAGGTCTGCATAAACAAACCTTACTAAATAACTCTTCTTGACCATCAGTTTCCCTCATCTATTTACCTTCCCACAATTCAAAACCCCTAGAAATCCAGACCCTTCTTTCGTTGGTCTAGACAGTTCTTCACAATCTCTTACCCTTTGTTCAAATCCAAACCTAAATGCTTCTTTAGATATTCACGTTTTTTTCTGTGAAGTCTTCATGCATATAACTTTAAAATTAAATATGTATTCTGCTATTAAGCTGTCTTTTATTTATTTATTTTTTTTTTAGTTTAATTCACAGGCCCTCAGTGACTGAGCATAACTAGATGAAGAAAAACTGTTTTTCCTTGTCCACATCTTCTCCCATAATATACTACAAACTCCTCTGGTCCTAGATCAGAAAAAACAGCCCTTACAAATACATTTTCCGACTCTCCAAGCATGGTTGTAATTCAGCCTGACATGAATATTTACTATTCCAAGATGGTCAGAGACCATCGAGGGCATATTAGTGTGATGAAGGGAGCCCAGTGTGAGGCTCTCTAAGAGGCAAAGACCAGAGTTGTTTCTGATTTCTGAGGGTTAGCTGTGAGAGGGAAATGACGTTCAAATATATTTCTGAGAGCTGTACTGGTGAGCAAGCCCTTCCTTTTCTAGCACCTTCTCTGTGATGAAATACTGATTTTCATTTCACCAGGAATTGGATAATTCTAATATATTTTGCTTATTATATTAAGAAAGTTTGAAGTTGGAGGTTTTGTTTGAAAGTGGCAAAATAAAAAAAGGAAACTTCTAAGGCTCAATGGAAGGAAAAAAGAAATCCTAAAACCATGTAATCTCCTCTACCTTGCTGCCTTTCCCCACCCCTAATTTTTTTTTTATAAAAGGGAAGTAGAAGAGCTAATATGAATTTACAGCAGCATGTAGTTCAGTAGGCAGAGAATGGGAAAAGAAGTCTCTGGATGCCACATGTCTTCTGAAATAACAAGGAAGGAAAAATAATTTAGCAAGTTTTATTTATTTTCAAAGCCCAAGTCACAATTCTCTTCCCACAGAAAGGCCTAGAATTCTGATATCAAATTTAACAATACCAAATTCTTTATTTTCTAGGATAAATAGCTTTGGGAAATGGCCAGTGGAATTTTCCACATCAGTTAGCCACAGTGGGGAGTTTACTTTTTTACACAATTGCAATGAAGTTTAGTAATGAGCATCACAATGGAAAATTAATAAAAGCTCAGTGTAGCCCGGCCCATTCAAGTAATTGTCAATTAAGGCTACAATCAATACCGAGGTAATAGCTCATGAACAAGGATAGTTGGGTACTTGCTTCATTAACGTTGCAAATCGATGTCGACCATTTGGGAGTAAGTGCAGAGAAATGAGCTCATCTATTGGAGGTAATCATAGTTGGGGAATTTGCTGACTAGAAGGAGACTTAGGGATCAGTCTGCAAATAGACAACTATCAGAGAATGGTCCTATGGTTAATAGTGTCCTGACTGCAAGAAGGCAAAAGCTTTTTGTTCCAACCTTGATGCTGAATTTTTTTTCCTAAGCTTGAGGCACTCAGTTTACATTTATGTCCCCTTTCTGTTCCCCTGGAGTCCCCTATGGATATTTGTTGTCTGCTGCTGTTGAAAAAATGATTGCAAATATATGTTTCATAGTCCTTTGTAGCACCAAACAAGCCTCCCTTGTCTAGGTCTGGTGACTCAACAGGTTTGAGTTTCAGGAGGCATTTACTTAAAGAATAATCCCTTTAGAAGTAAAGACTGTTTCTGTACTTACCCCCATTCTCTAAGCCCTAATCCTCCTACTCCATCATAGCACCTAAAACAAATATATACATAATATGAAGTCAGAATGCATTGCTCAGCCTAAAACAATTAAGACACCTGTCTAATGGAAAGGGCAATATCACATAGAGAGTACCCCAAAAAGTACATGATTGTTGACTTTCCAATCTACCTGAACACAGTAGAGACCAATGCTATAATCGTGCTAATACATCCTACCACACACCTTGTTGTCATCCAAATAATTTATTTTCTTGACTTAATTGTGTGAGAATTTATGGATGTCTCTCTTGCCTCATATGCCTCACGAGAATGCGCCGCCTGTGGCATTGATGTTTCTCCCAGTTCCTCAGTCCTGATGTGAGCACGGGAATTCCTGAGTTTAGAGCATTTCCAAATGGGCCTCAAGGAAAAGCAGGTATCTGGGCAAAGCAGTAATAACAGGTAGACCCACTTTTGGCCCTCAATTTAAGAGTATCACTTTGGTAGAAAGAGGAGAAGAAGGAAGAAGTGGGTCAATGAATTCCTGCTGTACAGTGCCAGGCACGGGACTAGGTGTTTGATGGACAACAGTGGTGGGAAGGACACTCAACCGGAACTCAGGAAACAGCATTTTGGAGCCATCATGTGAGGGTTTGGGGAAATCAGTTAATCTTCACTGAGTCTCTATTTTCCCATCTCTGAGTGAAATCTGGATCCAACAAAACATACTTGGCAGAAACTAAAACTCTTTATCCTCCCACATTTTTTACTTTCTTTATTTTTTGGAGTAATTTCTCTTGGCTTATTTTTTTCTTTTATTTATATTTATATTTATATTTATATTTATATTTATATATATTGCATTACCATTGCTTTACATCACTGTTTATATTTTGGAAATGTAGATTCTCCCTTAAGGTGTCATTGCCATAGTGTATCCACCACCACTGTCCAGAAATTTCTACACTGTTGGTGGGAATGCAACTAGCTCAGACCCCATGGAGAGCAATATGGAAGTTTCTCAAAAGACTACAAATGGATCTGCCATATGAACTAGCAATTCCACTCCTAAGTGTCTACCCAAAGAACACAAAAACACAAATTCAAAGATGAAGCTCTCTTGTCTCAAGTACCTGACAACCTCTGAGAATAGCACAGGTTATGTTCACACAGAGAGAGATCTGAGTGGAAAATCCAGTGAATTTAAAGCCTTCTACAATCACCCCCAAATAACAATATTTTTAAAAGAGATGCTACTTTTTTTTTTTTGATTCACCATGATGTTCTTTACCAAACCTACTGTTCTCTTCCTGGAGAAGCTATGGGGAGACTGCACTTAGGCGAGAGCAGTGGAGACATCTGCCCTTGCTAATTCCAGGGAGCTGTAAATTGGGACACACACACGCAGCCAAAGGAAACCATTTCCTGGCCTGTCACCTCGTATGTCAGCCATCGGTCAGGAGCACATTTTTATGGCCCAGGAAATGAAGGCTGCTGAGGGGGCCGCAGGCAGGCCCAGGACAATCCCACCACTAACTGCACATTTTCTGAGCTTGTCTGACAGGAGATGCTTTCTTCACAGGGTTGAAATATGAAGTGTTTATTATGGCACTTCATGAGGATTCTCCCCTCCACGAATCCCTTTTCTGGGAGGGCTTCCTCCCTCTCATTTTGTTCCGGGAGGGCAGAAAGTTGCTTCACACGGGGTGGAAGATATATCCTGAGTTACTCTTTTCCAGTGGTGTACGAGATGTATGCATGCATTTGACCCCACAAATGCAATATTATCCCAGCCAGCTCCATCCTCTACTGCTCCCCACCCAATATCTCAGGCCCCTACTATCTTTCTGTAGTGACCAGCCAGCTGTGACTCAGAATTGCATGCTCTGCCTTCTCTTGAGCCTGGTTGCCTTGGTAGAATTATGTCCAGATAGGCCTGGATGATGCTTCCCACAAGGTGTTTCAAAAATGGTCATTTAAAACATGCAACTGTATTATTGTAGGATGCTGTTATATATGATCTCACAGAAAATCTCTTTATGAAGACTCGTAAAAAATCTTTTGACTCACTATTAGAAAGATTTAGACTGTTCCTGAGCTACTACTGTTTTGTTACTCTTCTTAATTTTGTTTCTGTGAATCTAGCAACTGACTGTTGCTCTCTTTTTGCTAATTGCTAGAAGACTTTGTAATTCATCTCTATTTAGAACTACTCCTTAAGGATTGTTACTGCTAGCTTTAGCCCTAATTTTATCTTACTTCCCTATCCTCACAATCCTTTCCTCTGATTTCCTCATTTGTTTTTTGTGTTTTAATCATATAGGTGCCTCTACATAATTTCAAAACTTTGGGGAATTAAATGGATTCTAAATACCTAAAAAGTGACCAACATTTATTGAGCACCTACTTTATGCCGGGTGCTGAATTGGGCCTGAAGTGGGCAGATGAAATAACAGCTCACAACCTGGGTTTCCTGTCATTCCATGCAGACTTTAGAGACTGCAAGCTGCCATCAGGAAAACTGTATTTAGATAGCACCCTAGGGCCATGAGAACCAAAACCATGACAAGCAAGGACCACCTCTTCTGCTTCTGTGGTTTATGGGTCATTGTTTCCTTCCCGTATTTCCTACAATGTGCAGGAATCCATCTTCCATGCTGGCTGTTTGTGTCTTTCTTTTAGGATACTAGATCTCCAGTGCAATTTATACAAGTGCCAGACAAGAGAGGGGTCTCTCAAGTAATAGTCATTGACTAGATGGATGGATAAAGGAATGTAGCTTTCCTGCTTAAATCTTCCCGTTTTTAAAGTCACACTTACTATAAAACTCAGACTCCTTAAGGTGGCCTGTAATGAACTTCATCCAGCATCCACCTGCTCTTCACCTCTCTGACCTGTGCTCTACTATCAACCTTCCTACTTTAATTATTCCCAGTGCATTGAAGGTTTTACCCCAGGACATGGCAAGGCCAGACCCTTCACTTCATTCAGGTCTCAGCCAAGATCTTACCAACTTTTTCTTTAAAAAAAAGTACAAGTAGAACTAAATCTATGATTCAGTGGTTCTAACTTCTTGATCCAGAGAAAACAGACATTAACTTGAAAATATATATATATATGCATCCCCATGTTTATTGCAGCACTACTTATGATAGCCGAGAGCTGGAAACAACAAAAGTACCCACCGACTGATGAATGGATTAAAGAAAAACGTAGATATGTACAATTGAATATTATTCAGCCATAAGAAAAAAAATGAAATCTTTGCAATTCTGCCATTTGTGATGACATGGATGGAACTTGAGGACAATATGTTAGTAAAATAAGTCAGAGAAAGGCAAATAGTATATGATCTTACTTATATATGGAATCTTAAACAAAAAACATAAAACAGAGCAAAAATAAAAGCCAAGCTCTTAGATACAGAAAACAGATTGGTGATTGCCAGAAGGGATGTGTGCGCGCGCGCGCGCGCGCGCGCGCGTGTGTGTGTGTGTGTGTGTGTGTGTGTGTGAGAGAGAGAGAGAGAGAGAGAGAGAGAAAGAGAGAAGTGAAGGAGGTGAAAAGGTAAAAACGTACAGTTATAAAACATGTAAGTCATGGAGATGTAATGTATAGCTTGGACATGATCGCTAATAATATTGTATTGCATATTTGAAAGTTGCTAAGAGAATAAATCTTAAAAGTTCTCATCACAAGTAAAAGAATTTTGTAACTATGTGTAGTGATGGATGTTAACTGGATTTACTGGGATCATTTCACAACATATGCAAGTATTGAATCATTATGTTGTACACCTGAAGTGAAAATAATGTTATATGGCAATTATATCTCAAAAACAGTTACCACCTTGGAGAGGCTTTCCTCCAAATGAAAATATCCCCACAGCCAGCCGCACCTCTATCACTAGGGATTGAGTGGCCCTGCTTCTTTGATATCTTATCACTAATAGTGACTGCTGACTCCAACACAGACTGCTGAAATAGCCCTCTGATTGCACAAAGCCAAATTTACTGCTCAGTGCAGTAAGGGATATTGCTCCTCTGATGGAATTCTTGAAGTTTCTTAGAAGGAAAAGGACAAGAGTGGAATATTGATACCATTTTGAAGGTCTAATTTTTTTAAAAAAGATTTATTTATGCATACAAGAACTGGGAGTAGACCAGAGATGTGGTGTGGTGAAAGGATTCACCAGAGAGAGTAGGGAGCAGAACAGGTAATCTACCGAAGTACTCTGCTGAGGGGAGCAGTGGGCAAGGCAGGAGAGGTCTGCTGCGCCATGTGGGAATCTCCCTGGCCAGGTATTGAACTCATGCTGCAGTGGCTTTGGATAGATTTATAGCGCTGAGACTTAACATGTTGCGCCACCAGGGAGGCCCCAAGCTGCATCTTTTTATGTGGAGCCCTGATTAGAATTGTGCAAAGTTTACAATATAATAGTTTAAGACTGATGAACACAGAAATAAAGGGCTTTGAAGAGCATACGGACCAGTAGGGTTGTTCTGAGAAAGGAAGTACTACCCTGATAAAGACTAGTGGAAAAGTTTGTTGTTTCAGATCAATGGGATTGCAGGAAGTTTCTAAAACAAACAAAACATTATTTTCAACTTCTTTTCAATTTCTTTATCGTTTGAGGCTAGAGTTTTCTGGAATATTGCAGTCATGTTAAAGCTGAATATCAAATAGTTGAATTGTGCTAACAGGGACAGCTAACTTTGTGTCTATAATGATTTCAGTTCTTATTTAGTATTAAGTGAAATTATCATTTATTCATTTATCATCTGTCTCATCACCACCACCACATACACAAATGTAATGTTATACAAATATAATTCCTCTAGCTTGTTCATCTCTGTGTCCATATTTCCTACAATGGTGCCTATCACCAAATTAATGTTGATTATTCATGAAATTTAGAGAAAAATCAGGTTTCTTCCTGTGTTCAGCACCAGGGACCAGAGTGCTGAGTTCTGCATTATCAACTCCTTGCTGAAGCCCAAACATCTTCTCTTCGGTCCAGCAGAAACTATGTAATGGAGAGCTGAATAATGCATTTGGACTAGGCTGCTCCCTGGGCCTATAAGGGTTCTTTTACTTATTTTTTCACTTAATGAGCATTTTTATAATCCTTCCTGAGGGCCTGGCATCATCTGGGTGTTTGCCATACGCATCTCCTGGCTAATTGCTGTCTACAAAAATGCAAGGGTCTGAGATCTGTTTCTCCAGCTCCCCTAAATGCCTGAGCTGGGAATAGAGTGGGTATTTTTCAGTCATTAAAAGACCTACTAATTAAGGATATTTAAATGCATATGAAAACATATAATAGTAAATCTATAATTATAAGTGAATTAAACACAATACATATACACACATATGGAGAAAAGCATGATATGGAACTAAATATTTAGACATTTGATATAATACAAAGTTACAAATAAATGTATAACTTATAATAGATAACATACATAGATGTTTATTTGTTTTATGTAATGTGAGAAGGGGTGAGGAGAGAGAGAGAGAGAGAGAGAGAGAGAGAGAGAGAGAGAGACACTAACAAGGAAAAGACCAAAATGTTAAGTGCTAGTTAACAACTCTAGGTGGTAAAATAGTGACTGATTTTAATTTTATTCTTCATATTTTTCTGCATTTTGACGGTGAATGTATTTCTTTAGCGTGGTATTTGAAGATGTTGGTTTCCTGTTGGAGGGTAAGAGAGTGCCTCACCCTCTAACCTGCCCAGTTAGATTTGAATATCAGATAAACAACAAAATTTTTTTTAGTGTGTTTGTCCTCAATATAGAATACACTTAGGCTGAAAAGTATTCACTGTTTATCTGAAAGTCACATTCAACTCGGTGTCCTGTGCTGTTATCGGCTATGTTTGGCAGACCCGGGGGAATCGCAGCTCGTCAGAATCATCTGTGGAACATTTTCCAATCTGTCCTCTATACCCACCCCAACCAGATTCTGCTGTGTCTTCCCATCTACCTCTACCCATCAACTTCCAGAGTTAGATGTTTCCTGTCAGATGGTGTCACTAATACATGGAATATAAAGTGACTAAATTACACATTGAAAAACTAACCCTTGATCACTGACTGCAGAACTGAGACACCAAGGAAATGCAAAGAACAAAGAGGGAAGGAACCACTATGGTCTGTGGTGATGGAATATGGGTGAGCTGGTGGTGGGTGCACTATGGTGCTAATACCTTATGGGGATACCCCAATATTACCTCAGTTAAAAATGAAGGAAGGAAGGAAGGAAGGAAGGAAGGAAGGAAGGAAGGAAGGGGAAGGGAGGAAGGAAGGG
>PVIJ01023003.1:0-15031 GCA_004024925.1 Scalopus aquaticus | reverse complement strand
CCTCCTAGTTCTCCCATTACCACAGCACCCATGAATCATCACCATAGTCCCTTCTGTTCTTCCCTAGTCTGGTTTAACCCCATCTTTCCCCCTCCCCTGCTTCATGTCTCAGATCTATGGCCAGCTTGCAAATTTTGTCTATCTTCTGATCCTTGTTTGATTTCTCTATATTACACATATAAGTGAAATCATCCAGTATCTAGCTTTTTCCTTCTATTTCACTTAGCTCCATCCATGTTTTTGCAAATGGCATGATTTTTTTTTTTTTTTTTTTTTTTTTTTTTTTTTTTTTACTGAGAGTACTCCAATGTGTATATATACCATTTGTCTGTTTGGGGGCATTTAAGTTGTTTCCATATCTTGGTTATTGTAAATAGCATTGCAATAAAAATAAGCGTACAGGTTTCCTTTTTGGATTAGTGTTTTTGTGTACTTTGGGTACATTCCTAGGGGTAGAATTGCTGGTTCATATGGTAAATCGATATTTTAGTGTTTTGAGGAAGTCCACACATCTTTCACATATAGTCAACTAATCTTATGACAAAGGACCAAACCACATACCCTGAAACAAGGGAAGTCTCTTTATAAATGGTGCTGGGATCTGTACTGCCACAAGCAAGAGTGTGGTGAACTTTCATATTTTTCTCCCAGGAGTAATTTTTCTCCTCTACTGCCATCCTTGAATCTCAGTAAGTTTTTACTTTTGTGTATAGAAATCTTTGAAGATCAGTCATCTTTTAGGAATTTTCTTATGCTTTGGTTTATTTGCTAAATATTATCCATTACACTAATAGCTAAGATTAAAGCTATGGTATGTTTGAGGTGAATAACTTGTCTTTTTCTCTTTGGGTTCCTGAATATGTCTAGGGGTATAAATTTGCTGGGATTACTGTTCACCTGTACTATACTTTTTAATTCCTTCTGATCTATAATAATAACATAGTAATAATGCAAATCCTTGCCTCCCTGGTGGCACAGTGGTTGAGCGCTGCACTGTGGAGCTGTTCACAGCGCGCAATGTGAGTTCGACGCCCAGCCGGGGAGAATCCCACATGGTGCTGCAGACCTCTCCTGCCTCGCCCGCTGCTCCCCTCAGCAGTGTATTTCTGATCTGGTTGTTCTGCCCCTCACTCTGTCTCTGGTGAAACCTCTCGCCACCCCACACCTCTGGCCTGTACCCCAGCTTGTATGTAAAAATAAATAAATCTTTAAAAAAATAATAATGCAAATCCAAGTTTTATAGCTAACTTGCTACAAAATATTGTGAATAAATACAACCCAATAATTTGAAAAAAAGTTAATTTAGAGGAACTCAAAAGTGGTCATATCCTACTTTTATGCATGTTTATCTTAGTCTTCATAATTTCATTTATATCTGTATACTATCTGTATCTATACATAAATAAACGTTAAAAGATAAATCATTTTTTCAGTGTTAAACACTGAAATTTTAAACTATTATTCAAATATTAGAAGGGGTACAGAGATTTTGTAAATGTGAATTTGGGTTGGCAAACTTAGACAGAATACTTACATTTTGTCTGATTTAGAAAGCGAATTGTCTGATTATTGTGGGCATTGATTTTGTAACACTGATTCTGGTAAATCATTTGTATTTTCAAACTACTTTTAAAAGAAAATCAGTGCCTTTTCAAAAGGAAAACAGCAGTATCAACACAATGTTACTAGTCTGAAAGGGAATGTGGGTGTTTTCACTTCCAAACACTCCTCACTAAACACCTGAGATATATCCCATGTTATCCTGTGTATCAAAATAATAAAACTTGAAAACCTCTCTACTCGTAAATAAAAATATACTCACCAGTTATATTTCCAAAGTTATTTGGAAAAATACATGACAATTCTTAAGGCAAATTTTCATCTTGGGTTATATGCAAATACTATTTATATAATATCCTGTGTCTCTTAACACATTCATAGTGTCTTTCTTTTGTGACGTGGTGTAGGCCGGAAGACTCTGGGAGCAGGTTCTCTATGGAGTTGCTCAGATGGGTCTAAAGGGGGAGTTATAGATCCTTTGGTGGCTTTTTAGAATTTTAACTGTCTTTTGAGTGAGGCAGCCAGGTACAGGGCAGGTTGGGGGTGGGGGTGCCAGCCTTCCAGCCCCTGGGGAATGTTCACTCTTTCTGGGCTCTCTGGTGGCGTCGCGTGGTCCCTATTGCACCTCAACTGTCCTCTGCTCCATGCTCTAGTCTCTGCTGCTGCTTCTGCTGTTGCTCTTAGGCATTGTCTTGCTTATAAGCCCAGTCTCTGGGCTTAGGTGTGCCCACTCACGCAGGCCCACACCCACTCCAGGTACCTGCCATCAGGCATGCATTGTAGGCCTGCAGAGGTCCATCATTGAGGGGAGGGCAGAAAAACCTGATGACTCTTTTGTTTACCTTACACAAGGCAGTAGGTCAGAGAGATTTGTGTTCATTCTCACTTCTGGTTTTGTAGATCAATACATATAATTTCAGCTTTTGCATAAAATATGGAGCTACAGTATGTCTTAAAAGAAAAGGCAACCTCTTATTTACTCACTTTTTGTTTCATTTGTTCCTGTTATCTAAGGCAGATTTTGTTCTTTCAGCTCAACAAAATCATGGCTCCATAATTCAGGATATTAGGAAATCTAGTGTGTGCAAGAAAAGACTTTTCTGTCCAGGATCTTAATGCTATGTGTTCCTTCAACAACACATACCATTAAGAGATTAAGCAAGTTGTTGTCCATATTTAAACTTTCTGCTTTTTCTAAGTATGCATAAATAATTAAATATTTTAAAAATAAATAAAATAATATGGGGGAGTTTTTGATTAATATATTTGCGTTCTGAGACTGGAATGAAGGAGTTTTGATGTATCTGTCACCTGAATACAGCACGTAGAATATACAATGTCCAGGCTTTATACCTTTATTTGCAACCCTGCAATATCAAAAAAATCCTCTTTTCTTCTTGCTTTTAGCCAAGAGAGCAGATGGATAATTATAGCGCTCGAAAGATAAATTAAAGAAAGAATTTGGACCAACAGGGCAATTGAAATATGGTGCTAATTGAGCACTATGGAGAAATGGCCAAATAAGAGTTTCCAATGACCTTATTTTCCTCCCGATGACAGTGCTTTCCAGATTAAAAGCTGTTTGATTTTATTGAAAAAGAATAGTGACAGTTATTGAAACTGCTTTGTAAGGTGTACATCAAAGGAGAATATATTTGACCACAGTGACATGACCTGACATTTTAAAGCAGTAACAAATGATATGTTGTCAATGGTACAATTTTATTTTTCCCTCTCTTGTACTTTAGTGTAACAGCAGGATACACATTTCTTTTAATCTTGGGACTGTGTTAAACAAGTTTTTATGAGCAGAAACTATGATATGCCTCTCATTGTTTCCTAGTGCCCTAAACTCTCAGCTATCTCCATTGCAGAATATGAAGACAAAGACTCTGCTAAATTTTTCATCATTTTATTCTATTTCAGATCCAATTATGTGAAGGTCTTCCATCACTTGCATGGGTATATATAATATAACATGAAGTGCCATATGTTAATCAGACTTTTTATTATCCAGCAGACATCAGTGTTAAATCCTATTACTTCAAAAAAAAAAAGGTCATCAAATGGATACAAATGTACAAGGAGGATATTCCCTTTTGTTCAGTTACATTAGAAGGTGACTTTTTGAGGAGCCCTCCTATCAAGTCTGACAGTGTCTCAAAGTGCATTTTGCTTTACTAGTTTTCTACCACATACTCACTATGAAGACACTCTACTCTCAGATACTTTAATGTCCCTCTGCCAACTTATGTCTATAATAGAATTCACCACTTTGAACATGCCCTGGGCAGTGACTTTCTAGTTGAAATACTGTATCTAATCGGCCTGAAGTTGAAAAGTGACCAGTATGATGCTTGTTTAGCTCTCAGCAAGGAAAATTCTCCATGTATTTCAATAACCACTTTCAAGGACATAGGAAAACCAAAACAATAGCTGTTTAATATCTGTGACTAATAACATTAAAATTGTGGATCTGAGAGAAGCAGAAAGTTTTATATTACTAAGTAACCTTATTACTATTTGGAATTAATATTTTTTGATATTATAAATTATGCTTAGGTTTTAATTTTAGACAACATAATGAAGATGTGTTTATGATTTCAGAAGACATGAAAAATACACTATGATAATTAAAATTCATTTTGGGAAAAAACTGAAGGATACAGTCATTTTCCTTTACTCAATATAGGATAAAGCTTACAATTTAATACACATAAGTTTAAATATGACTTTGACAGTTTTCTAATTATGTGGATTTGGACAACTTATATAACCTTTTGAGTTGGTTCCTTTATGAAATAAGTGTAAAGTTATCACCTATTTCACAGATTTTGGGAAGACTTTCACCTATAAAGCATCAAACATAGTGGCTGGCAAAACTAAGTAGTCAATAAATACTGGTTTAAATTACTATCATCATGAACTTCTAAGGCATGCTCAGAATAAAAAATGTAATTGTTCACTTGATTTCTTCTGAAAAGTTACTGGGATGAATAACTGTTGCTTTAGATTTAAATTGTGTATTTAGAATATTTACTAGAGAATATATCATAAGTCTCTTTGAGAAAGTCTTTAAGAAAATCTTAGTAGTCATCATAAGAAACAAATTAAAATCAATGTATTAGATATTTTTAAAAATTAACTATAATGATTGTATTAAGATAATTCTAAAATGTTCATGAAAGTCACACTTAGGAGAAAATAGTAAAATAAAATATTTTAGAAATGTATTCATCTAAGAAATAGTGGATCAATATTCTAGCTGCCAATGTAAAAAGTAAAGAAAAGGTGCACAGATCACATGTTATAGTGGCTTAAGCTGTAGGGACATCATATCTGATGGGTTCATTAAATCCATATTAACATACCAATCACCATATTTATATTTTAAATTTTTTCAATTAAATTTTCACACAGTGAGATTTGGGTGAAGGGAATTAATTTAAAACAAAGCAAGCAAACATTTCAGCAACCTATGTAAAGTAGTTATTTTCTAAATAACCTTGATATAACCATAATATTCTAAAATAAATGGAGGAGTTAAATTTCACATTATTCCTTTAGAAACGAAACAAATACACTTACCCTTTTATTTCTAATTTTCAGAAACTAACTAAAAAAGTTAAAACCAAATCCTTGGGAGGTTGTGGACTAAAATAAATTATCTTAAACTATGTAAGTGAGAGTCAAATGGTTATACATTAAGTTTTTAAAACTTCCATTTTATTTTATTTATAAGTTGAATACTAACATAACAGATTCATTTTTTATGCATGACTATTTTTTTTACTTACCTAAAGAAGTTTTATTTTTCACCTTTCCCTTTGTTTCTTCTTTTTCATATCTACTGAAACAAGGATAATTCAATTCCATAAAACCTAACCTGTAAATGGGTGCAATAATTTCTTATGCCTTTAATGAAGCATGGTTTCTTAGCTCTTATTTTCATTTCAATATGATTTGTTTTGGATTAATCTTATCTTCTTCGCAATTACAGGTTTGTACTAAATGCAAACTTCTATTTAGAACTGAGGGGGCTATAAGAAATGTTAAGATTCATACCTACATCATACTGTTTAGAAATATACTATAATTAACAAAAAGATCTATAATAGTGTATGAGAGCAAATTATTAATGACAAATGCATAATCATACATTATTCTAGTAGTTACTTCAATTAGCATATAGTGAGAAAAGTCTTCTGAGAAGGCTCATACTTATTCCGTAAGTTTTGAGGATAATCATCCATAACAGAAACATATATGTAAAAATTCCTGTCGCTCATAGGTGTAATATAGAGAAATAAAACAAATAACGAGGCTAAACCAAACCCAACCTAGAAATCTGACTTAAAGCTGAGGCTACCTTGAAGGTAGGTGTGTTATGGTAACATACTGCTGAAAAGATGAGATTCCGTATTTCTGAATTATGTACAGTGTGGTAAACCAATGTTACATTAATAAAAATGTTATTTTTTAGAAAATTTATATTTTAAAAAATATTTTATTAGAGTTAATATTGGTTTACATCATTGTGTCCATAATAGAAATGTACATTCCCCACTTACTCTTAGAGGTGGTGCCCCCTGGAGGGGGTAGCTTTTGGGGACAGATAGCCCCAGGGAAAATGCTAAAAAATATAACATTTTGGGGTGGAGACTCTGATAAGAAATGTAAGGGACTGTAGAAGCAGCCCCGAGGATTCAGTGTTCAGGATTAAATGTTTAGGATTCAGCATTTAAACATTTGCTGTTTGGGATTCAGCGTTTTTGGATCTTCAGCAATTCTGAGGTCAGCGATTTCTGCGCCCACCATGCTGACCTTCCAGAAGGCTGTTGCGGGTCTCTAAAGAACATGAAGAGGCCTCCATCAGCCAACTTCAGAGAGGAACTGTTCATAGGCTATGCAGGTAGCTGAGCCACTGAAACTATTCCCTGTTTTGCGGCTGTTACAACCTGGCAGGGAAGTTGAAGACCTGGAGTTGGCTGCCTTACTGAGCTGCATGAGTGTGGCCATTTGTTGAGTCATTAACTCATTGCAGCTGCTGTTTTGAGTGTCACTTGTCTGGTGCTGTCAGCAGCTCCAGGAAGCATCTCTGCAGCTCCAGGAAGCATCTCCTGTTTTGTCTTGTTGTCTTCATGAGTTGGAATCTGGACTATATTCTGGCTGCCACGTGCTCCAGGCCCACAGTGGTGGGAATGAAAGTGGGTGAACATGGCAAAATTGCCTAGGTTCTGAAGCAAGAGCCACCAAAAAATCCCCAAGAGGCAAAAAATCCAAAAGCAACAAAGGGCAGTGCCTGATAAGATAACTATCTGTGGGTTCTCACCCATGTGCACAATTGAAAGATACCTCAGGCTACAGGAACAACAACATACACGGAGTTTATTTTACAAACAGGGGAAACAAAGAGCTTACTATATCCACAAGGGGCAGGCTATCTCACCCAGAAATCATCAGTGATGGTCCCCACTGGTCCCTCAGTAGTGGTTTCAGAGACACCCAGTGTTACCAACAGCTCTTTGTGAGATGCTGGGTTATACCAACAAACAGCTCTTTGAGACACCAGGCCCAGAGCCTTTGGTGCTCCTTTCAGGCAACATCAGGCCCAGTCTCTGACAGAGTCCTTCGGCTTCTTTTCCCTCCTCGGAGGGCAGCTGCTGGATGCTTCTTTTTCTCCCTGGAGGCCAGGAACACAGTCTTCCCCTTCTTTATTCGGAGTCTGGAACTGTCTTCTCTCTTCTCCAGGAAGCTGGCGCATCATCGTTCTCATCATCTGGGGGCTTCCTTCTCTCTCTGGGGTTGGTCTCTCTCTCTCTCTCTCTCTCTCTCTCCCCCTCCCCCCTCCTATTTTTCCTTCTCTCCCCTGCCTCTCTTCTCCCCACCTCCCTCCAACCCTGGCTTATTATTATCTTTCAGGGTGCCCCTCCCATAAGTCTGATTGGTACCCTGGCTTGTCGGGAGAGGTAAGGTGCAGTAAATACACTTGTTACATAAAAGGTTGAAGCGGAAGATATCAGGCTGACCTGTTAATTAG
Source organism: Scalopus aquaticus (assembly GCA_004024925.1). Classification (NCBI taxonomy): domain Eukaryota; kingdom Metazoa; phylum Chordata; class Mammalia; order Eulipotyphla; family Talpidae; genus Scalopus; species Scalopus aquaticus. The sequence continues at coordinate 7,431 of PVIJ01023003.1, read as the reverse complement.
CTAAAGTTGTGCTGAGACAAAGCTTCAAAGTAGACTAAAAGTTCCAAGGAATAGCTGATAAGGCTCCCAAGGCCTCTTCACTCTGCTTCTCCAGATAACTGCTTAGAAGACTCTTCCTCCTATATTCCCTGCTGGCTTTAAGTGGAAAATGGACTCCTACTAAGTTGCAAGTGCACTCATCCTAAGACAATAAATATCTTGTGACCCAATTGCTCAGGGCTCAGACTTTGGAGAAAGATGTCCTCTGAGCCCACTGGTGTTAATAAAAGCCTCCCTACTCCTCTCGGAGTGCCTTTAGGTTTCCTGACAGAATTTCAGCCACAACAAGGTCAACTGCCACAACAGAGTTGTGTGGAACAGTCTTGTGGTGACCCTTTTACCCTGCTCCTGCTGGCTCCCATTGCTGAGGCAGCTTGCTCCGGTAACAGAAAGACATCATCATGGGAGAATGGCCTATTGTTTGGGAGAGGAGCTCTGCATTCTCAGTGCAGGAAGATACCATCTTTGGAGTGTTTGTGTTTAGGACTTTGAAAACACTGGGCACTGCTTCAGGTGAGGTGAACAGCCATTTTTTTTTTTGGCCTCAGTAACTCTGTTTTTCCTGGTTTGTTAAATAAATCCCATTGTTGTTATGCTCTGTCCCTGAGTAGTCTTGGAAATGTGTATGTGAGTGAAGAGCTCAGACAGTGACCCATGAACTATTTGGGCAGTGTCCTTGCCCTGTTTTAGTGCCCCTTGATTTCCTGTATCAGTTTTTTTTTTTTTTCCTGCTCTCTTTTTGACAACTATTCCCCTGGCTTGACAAAGGCTGGCTCACTGTCTTTTGCTCAAAAGGGGGAACCTACATGGTTAAATAGAAAAAAGTATATGCTGTCTATTATCTTACATTATTAATTTTCTTTTTCACATTGTTCCAGTAAATGATTTATGGCAGCTGGGAGGAGAAGGAAAGCAAAAGAAAGAAAGAGGACAATAATTCAGTAGTGCCATAGGCAACTAAATGTACTTGAGGTGGTCCTATATATTCTTTTGAGTTTTGAAACATTCAAAGAAGAGATAATAATAGTGAAAAAACATGTTGGCTAGTACCACTGAGAAAAGACTCCCTTATTCCTTGGAAGAAGCATACCTATTCCTGGTACTAAGTCCATAGAAAATTTTCCCCTTTAAGTTCTCATAAGAAGGATACTGTAACATAGCTAACAGTGTCCTCAAGAAATTGTTTTAGTAACTACATGGTGGAGTTTTATTGGATTTTTTGTTATAGAGTCTGTTGTACAATCATCCCAGGTGAGTAGGTTCATTGTCAGTTCTCACAGACAAAAAAAAAAAGAATTTGGGGCCTTTTGGTGGATTTTGCTGGCCTTTAATGCTGAAACATGGAACCACATAGCAGGCAAGAGACTCCAACACTGAGAGGCAGAATAGCAACTCAGAATAGCAACTCCCCTGCCTAGCCCCCTTTATACTGTTAAGTGCCCATCCCCACTCAACTATACATTGTTTCAAACCCAAGACCCATTTGTTGTTTTTTAAACATCTTGCTGGTGGAAAACATAGCATTTCAAGGTTTGGGCTGTCTGTTATGAGGAAAGTGAAAAATAGCCTGATTTACTCATATTCCACCCCATCAGGTTTTTTTTTTTTTTTTTTTTTTTCCTGCAGTACAATCTGCACATCAATCTTCCTCAAGTACCCTTGGGGAGGAGTGTAGGACATTGTACCCATAATCTGTACAAGCAATACAAACTGTAACAATGAAACTGAATACAATGTAATACAACTAAGCCCAGTCCAATAAGGTGTTTGGGCATACCAAGCTGGTTGTAAAAAGACAAAAGAATTTATTGGCACCAGCAAAATGGGCTCTCTCCCATCTGGAATTATACAAGAGGGCAATATCACAGTTGGCAACAGTGACCCCCCCCAGATCTCGAGTACCACACACACTTTGCCAGGGAAGAGGCATCAAAGGACTTCACATGCAACAAAAGAGGTGAGCATATGATAGGACACAGAGTTAATACAAATGTTTCCTTTAGGATTGCCCTCTGACCTGTCAATCCAGGGTGGGTAACAGGTACTATGGAGAGCATTGCCCAGTTACCTAGTGTGTTATTTGTGGGCTGGCCTCCAGGCTGCATTCCAAAGGGTCTATCAGAGCCACCCAGCACCTGTGGGGAGTCTTTCTGTCTAAGGCCATACCCAACCCACAGTTTGTCCCGGGTCCAATTCTGTCAGAACTGGCAATAAAACGCTGCCCTGCTGCCCAAACCGAGGTTTAGCAGAATGTCTGAAGTCTATATTTGCAGTTGGATGGGAGCAGCAGCACCATGCAGCAGTGCCTCCAAAAGGGCTAGTCTCATTTAGTGTCTCCAGTATGTTCTGCAGTTGTCGGTTCCATTTGGCCAGCAACAGGGGCTGCAGTTCTTCATCCTTTCTTCAACAGGTCATTGTAGTGCTCTATGATCCCTTGGGAACATATGATCCCTCTATGCAGCCTTGGGATTGTAGGGTGCATGGAATTTACTATCAACACCCATGCTCTTGGTCCACTGTTGCACCAAGCACCTATAAAAGGAGTTCTTCATTCACTCTTTCCCATCAGCAGACATCCATATGCAGCACACAGGCACACCAGCACTTCCAAAATTGCCTTTTGGTCCATGTGTGGAGCAGGAAAATCTGCTAATAAATCGCTAGCAGTGTCCACACAAGTGACTGCATACTGCTATGCATCAATAAAATGGTACAAGGGCACCAAGAATGGCCTCTCCTACAGGGCCAAATCAGCAGCCAACCAGCTCATGGCACAGACTAGGGCTATGCAGGCCAGTGAATGTCCACTGCCTCCATACCCATGTAGGTGATTCAGGGCAGCAGAGAGGATGAAAATTGACCAAGGACACTGCCCAAATAGTTTATCAGTGACTGTCCTAGTTCTTTATCCGCACACACAATTACAAAACTACTCAGGCTCGGAGAACAATAATAATGGGATTTATTTAACAAACCAGTGAAAAACAAATAATTATTGAGTCCAAAAATGACCATTTAAGTGTATGTTTGTCTGTCAGTCTTGACCCACAGGCTGTTTTTAATGATTCCTCATAGGGATTTAATACATTTCAGGAAGTCTTTCACAGATGTTAATTTCTTAACTAAAATTTTCATAATACTCAGCAGAAATTTGTAGATAGACTTGGTAACAAGTGTTTGGAATGCAACTACTTTGTGTTGATTTTTTTCATAAAATATTTTATTTTTGCATACAAGCTGGGGTGCAGGCCAGAGATGTGCGGCAGTGAGAGGGTTCACCAGAGACAGAGTGGGGAGCAGAACAGGCAGATCTACCGAAGTGCACTGCTGAGGGGAGCAGCAGGTGAGGCAGGAGAGGTCTGCTGCGCCATGTGGGCATCTCCCTGGCCACAGCCACCAACAGCTCCACAGTGCTGCACTTAACCCATTGTGCCACCAGGCAGGCCCTGTTTTATTGATTAAGAACTGAATGTGGCCCCTGAGTATTTCTACCAGCACCACCAACTATTGAGTGCTAAACATGAGATTTGGCATGTGCACAGATTTTGTCACTTTCAAACCAAACAGCTTACACACTAACAAAATCAGTATCCAAATTATCTGCCAATGGAACAAAACATGTCAGTCATCTTTCCATTTGATTGGCAGTATTTCTAGAAGTGGATGATTTTAAGCATAATATCCTATAAATTATAAATAAATAATTAATATAAACAGAGTCTTGGCTGCCTGGAAATTGAATTAATTCTAGGCAAAATTATTATGTTAAATAATATACATTTAAACAATAAACAATTTAAATAATAATAAACAATTAAACATGAAACGATGTCTTCCTCTTTTTCCCATCGCTCTTTTATAGATCACTGTGTCCATCCCCAAAATACACAAACTGACACCATTATTACTTCTTTACATCTTTACACCCTACACACTCGTACTGGTACCCATTATTAACTGAGGAATTTCAGATTACTGCTGGACCAAACAATCTCAGAGTGAGCTGATGTTTGTATCAGATTTTCTCCTCTTAGGTAACATTTTTTAAATGAATCTATTTATAGGTAATTTATATTTAGAGATTAAATGGGGTAAACCCATACTTTTTAACTACACAATATACTATAATGCCTAGCTGAAAACTATCTACATAAAATATTAATTTTACCCTCTTAAAAGCCTTGAAAGAAAAAGCACGATTTATTATTTCTCTCTAAAAAATGTTTGTTTCTCTTTAAGCTACTAAGGAAATGCTTGTTTCTCTCTAAGCAACTAAGGATATATTTGAGAAATTACTTATCCAATGCCACTGCCATAGATTTTAAGACACAGTGTAATAGCTTTTCATGGAGCTGTCTCTTTTTGGAAATTTCTGCTCACAAATGACTCCTATGATTTAGCAATGGTAGAAAAGGTAGAGTATCCAAGTTTTGATAGACTGGACATTATAAGACCTGGTTACTCAAATGCAGATAGAAAGTCTTATTCATTCAATGATATGTTACACTGAATTACTTAAAAATAACAAAAGTTCATTTGCTAGACTTGCTGTTAAGTTAGGGTTGCTTGAGTCAGAGAGAAAACATTAATGGATGCTGACTTGTCTCATTTTGTATTTTCTATTTTAATCTTAACTGATTCAATTTGTTTCTACTTTCTAGAGGAAAGGAATTAGTTACAGAAAAGTCTGTAATATCCATCCTGTTTTTCAGGATAGAGTATCCAATTGTGTCTTTTGCATAATGCAAAATCTTCATCATCACAGAGAAATATTTTAAATTTTTTGCTCAGAGGGATTTCAGTCATCTTTGACATTCATCACTCACGACATTTCAGATGTTTATTCAAAGCAGTGTAAGAGAAAATACACACCAGATTGCAATTTAAATTCTGTATATTTTCCAACGTATATTTGCAATAAAAGCTTAGCAAATGTGTAAAAAATGAGAATGCATTATTTATTCTGCACATTTTGACTATATAGTTTAATAAGGGAGTTCTTGAAGATTTCCATTTAACAGATATTTTCTCAATACAAATTCATGTAGTACAAATTCATGTAGTTCTGTCCTTATAGTCATGTGTGTTGTTTTGTGTCTGCTTTAGTTATATACAGCTCCATGTGAAGACCATTTCTCTATGTAGTGGAGGATTAATAGTGATATTGCAATACTAGATTTTTTTGGTATATAAATAAACAATAATTAATATGATAGATTGGAGTGTTGGGTCCTAAGAAGTCAAGTTAAGAAGTCTTTGTAATAATCCTCAAGGCCTAAAAAAAGAGAAAAGAGAGATTGCCAGAGGGTAATCACCATTTTGTAGAATGATAATCCAGGGGAAGCAATGATAACTACTAGCAAATAAATCGGATTAAGGAAAAACATGCAGATTAGATAAGAAATTGGCAAAATCTATATTTAAGGAACTGAAAAGGTAGTTATGAGAAGAAAGTTATATTAAGGACAATTAATCAAGAAAAAATAGTCGAAGAGTTTCAGGAGATTAAGGATGTGTACAGCTTTGAGTAGAATGAAGCTGAAAGTAAATAAAACTTGTTAACAGAGGTGTAGGGAAACAGAATCCCTGTGTGTTCTGTGCACATACAGAACAAAGCAAGAGAATAAAAGATCATTAAAGCAAAAAAAATAGATACATAATAGAAATGAGTGCTTTGGACCTATCAAGGGATTTGGAAACAGACTAAATGATTCGTTGAAGGATTTATTAATTCAGGAAAAGTGAATTTGTATTAAACACACATAAACGCATACACACACTCAGGGGACTGAGTATACTTCTATGTTGAGGGGTTAAAGAAAGGTCGAGCCAGAATATCTGGAAAATTGATGACTCAGATAAATGTGCCAACCTTGGGAGGAGGGATCATGGATGCTATTAGGATAGAAAAGAAATTAGAAGATGATTCTGGCACTTTCCCAGGAGATATGTTCTATTTTACTTACGAAGTAATAAGAGATGTGCCAAGTAAATATCGGTCAGAGAATGTGAGGCAAGGAAACACCAGAATCAGAACACCAGATTCTTGCAATGCTTGAGTAAGTACTCTAGTTACTAAGTTATCTCTAAGAATTGTGACAGGTTTTTTTTTTTTTTTTTTTTTTTTTTTTTTTTTGTTCAAGCTGGGGTACAGGCCAGAGGCGATTGGCGGCGAGAGGGTTCACCAGAGACAGAGCGGGGAGCAGAACAGGCAGATCAAAAATACACTGCTGAGGGAGCAGCGGGCGAGGCAGGAGAGGTCTGCCGCACCATGTGGGATTCTCCCTGGCTGGGCGTCGAACTCACATTGCACGCAGCCGACAGCTCCACAGCGCAGCACTCAACCGCTGCGCCACCAGGGAGGCCCGAATTGTGACAGTTTTTAAGATTGCTCCCACTGGCTCTTATCACCACACTCTTTATGAGTCCTACAATATTTATTGTGCTCAGGCTTTGTGCCTGGAATTGTATTAAGGTCCAGTAGACTTTGTAAGACATGGAGAAGAGCTGGTTCTTCAGGGAACTTCCGCTTTTGTTTTGTTAGGTACCAGATCAAGGAAAATAGTTTATTTCAGCCCATTTTCTTCTTGCATTTAGTAGTGATTCACTGCCATTTTATTCAATTTTTTTTATATGTGACTGTTTTTGGTTTCCTAAACTTTCGTGGTCATCTTATATTTGTTTTTCAATGGAGAAGTCATCCATATGATAGGATTTTATTTCTACTTATTGCCACTGCCTAACTGGGTTCATGTGGGTCTCAGAAATTGAAGAATAATCACTGGCACACCATACTGAAGGTTAGCAAGCTCAGGTTTATTGAAAAAAAAAAAAAAAAGACTCCCGACAGCAGGAGGGGTTCAAGGGAGGAGGCAGTCACTGTTAGGGGTAGGTTTCCTTTTTATAAGTGCACTTGGGGACTTTCCACTGTTCTGGTAATTATCCACTGCCCTCCTTTGCTTTCTGGATGCAACTGGGTACAGCAACTACAAGCTACTGTGCTCCTATATGCCTCTTGTGGTTACTAGCCACTGCCTATGGTTAGCTAGCTCTGTGGCTACCAGGCTTTGCCAGCCAGGTTTGTGGCTAGCAGCCTTTGCCTGCTAGCTTTCTGCTCCTTCCATCAAAAAACCTCAGCTAGTTAGCTCTCTGCTCCCTTGTCATGCTTTCAAATAGTGTCAGGTTGCTTGTTTATCCTGCTGTTTAGTATGAACAACCCAGTCTTTAACATCATCATTAATAACCATATTAAGTCATCATCCCTGTGCAAGATCAGTAATTAGGGTACAAATCACAAAGTTATTTTACTGACTCTTGAAAAAATACCTTTCATTTTTAACTATCAAGTAGTTTTCAAATAATTTTCTAATCATGCATTACAAAATAGTTCCT
>PVIJ01023002.1:0-15043 GCA_004024925.1 Scalopus aquaticus | reverse complement strand
ATTGCTTGAAAGTGTCACAGATAGTTAAGAATAGCATCTGAGAAATCACTAGCTCGTCAATATAGCTACTTGATGCCTTAAGTTTTCATCAGTTTCTTCTCATAAAAGGGATAGTAATAGTTTCTAAATCTTTAGATTACTATGTAGATTATTGCTCAAAATCTATACATTTTATTATTTATTATATTTGATGGGAAAACAATGCTTACATTTGCATGGATGAACTAGTAAAATGAAATCCCAATTTGACAGATTTTTCCAAATATGCAAACAGTGGCATGGGCTAGCTTTTCCTCATCCCCACACACCTGTTTCTCCTCCACTCAGTGCACAATCTGTGACACATGGCAGTAACGTTAATTTCTTTATCCCACAAGCATTCTTTGCTGAGGTTAACCAAACGTCCTTCTGACCCTTTCTTCAGTTGTGTCAATGTGGGTCTCAAGCCATACTTATTTGTCATCTGAAATAGTTTTCTTACTACACAGTTTTTTAATGGCATCTTTCATCTGTGCATTTCTCAAGGTGTAGATTAAGGGATTTAACATGGGAGTTATTGCAGTGTAGAAAACAGTAACTGCTTTATCAATGGGTAAAATAACAGCAGGTCTCATGTATATAAATATACAAGGCACAAAGAACAGGATGACCACTGTGATGTGAGACACACAGGTGGAGAGGGCTTTGCGCCTTGCCTCTAAGCTGTGGTTCTTTAGGGAGCGTAGAATACTCACATAGGAGACCATCAAGAGGAGGAAGTTAATCAGGCAGATAAAGCCACTGTTGGCAGAAACGAAGAGTCCTAGAGTGTGGGTGTCAGTGCAGGCAAGATTGAGCAAAGGACTCAGATCACATGAAAAATGATCTATGACATTAGGACCACAGAAGGGCAGTCGGAAGATGAAGAAGATCTGAATCGTTGAGTGAAGGAGGCCTCCAACCCACACTACTCCCACGAGCAGGCCACATACCCATGAGTTCATGATAGTTGTATAATGTAAGGGCTTGCAGATGGCCACGTAGCGGTCAAAGGCCATCACAGTGAGAAGGATGATCTCGGTACCACCGATGAAATGTTCCCAAAATATTTGGCTCATACATCCTTTGAACGATATGGTCTTTTTATCATAGAGGGAATCTGCGAAAAGTTTAGGGGTATTGATAGAGCAATAGCAGGCATCAATGAAGGAGAGATGGGCCAGGAAAAAGTACATGGGGGACCCACACAATGGGCTGGTACTGATAGTAATCACAACAAGCAAATTTCCTACCACAGTGAAGATATAGATGAGAAAAAACACAACAAATACAATTTTCTGCATCTTTGGATTCCCTGTGAGTCCCAGTAGAACAAACTCTGTCACGTTGCTCTTAATCTCCATGTATTTCATATAATGCCTCATTCAAACCTGGAAAAAAAATCACTTTTTTATTGATAAAACCATGAATTTATCAAATTTAGCCATTCTAGTAAATATTGAATGCCTGGATATTACTGAAGTGCATCTTCCTCTGAGGACTATTTTTGATAGAAAATTGTTTTTCATTCTTGAAGATTAATCAAGTGACCTCCGATAAAGATTCTGTCACAACTGTAGACTTGAGGTTTGTGAACACATATTTAAGGAAGCCATGTATGTTAACCAAATCAGCTCAAGTAACTGAAAGTCTATCTTGACTAGAATGTACATATATTCTGGCAGCTAGGGTGGAGAGAAGAGGTAGAACAAGGATGTAGAGACAATGAATGCAAAACAAAGGGATTTTGCCTTATCCTTAGGAGATGGGGAATCATGGAATGTAATTGAGAATAGGAGTAGAGGCTAAAGCAAAAACAGAGGAAGGCAAATATTGACTATAGCTCTAGTAAGATCTTTGTGTGTTTTGGATGAAGTGGGGTGAGGTTGAGTAAGGAGTAGAAGACAGACATAGGAAGCCTAGTAGGATATTATTCAAAGAGCTAGCATGTGATAATAGGATGCTGGTGAAAGTAAACAGGTGTTGCTATGAAAACGTTCAAAATGCTTGTTGTCTAAACCCAAGGTCTTTAAAATAACTAACAATTATCATATTAATGATCATTTGCTACGTTCAAAGTAGCAAGCTATATTCACATATTGATCCACTTAATACTGATCCAAACTATGTTGCTATTTAATCTTCATTGAAGAAAAAGAGTCTCAGATTCATGTCGTTAATAATAAATCAATATAAACATTTAGTTGTTCTAAGTGGTTTTTTTGACATTTCCTGACTTAATCATCACTGCAAATATATGATTTCCCTCATCATGTTTTACTTATTTTACAGATTATAAGATAACAGCATAGAGAAGTTATGAATCCTGTCTAAGATCAAGCTAATTAAATACAAAGTCAAGGTTAGGTCAGATTAAATTTAGCTTTTCTGCTCCTAGACTCTTTCCTATGACATTACTGTTATAATTAGCAATGTTGAACTAATAACCAACATTTAGTATGACTATAATGATTACAATGACTTTATTATTACTTCATATGCAAGTGTATATAAAGCAATTTCATCAGCATACACACACACACACACAGATATGCTTGAATTCCCAATATCAACTAGAATACTGTATAGCATTTATTGAGTTCTTCCTCAAACCCAGTTCACCATATGAAAGTCTTCCTCAAAAGCATGAGCCCCAAAACTCTTTTGAAAAATTTTGAAAATGAGTACCACAGTGGATTAATTTATTAAGCATCAAAATGTCAAGACTAGATTTCTGAACCTTCCACTTGCAACTTCTTTAATGTGCGTACATTACTGGCACGCTACCTATTTGTTTCCTCATAAATAGATCAGGGATACTAATAAAGACATATAAGCTTTATGGAAATTAGTTATGGGAATGTATATGAGCATATCTACCACTCTACTGTAGACACACACAGGACTTTCATTATTTTTATGTATGTATTTAGGAGACAGGAAGAATTGGTATTTTAATCAATAATACAGAAAGACATTTCATAAACAAAGAGTTCATGAGGTGTCATCTCCAATTTTATGTTAAATATTCCAATGAGATTCACATTATTCACAGCAACTGATCCAAGGAAAGAAATTTTGTTTGTGCCTTAACTAAACAGCTAATAGCTGATGTCAGTATTCATAATTACATATTTTCTATGTGTAAAGTGTGTTTAACTCATGTTCCATTCTCATGATGAATCTTGAATTTGGTTAAAGAGGATGTCTCTTTGCAAAGCATGGTGTTTGGTGTTAAAAAGCTGCATCCTATAATTAATCTCTAGGAGTTTTTAGATTTTTCATCCATCAGATGAGGTTGAAGTTATTTACCAATCCTTGGAAGAATGAGTGAGGTTGAAATGTACTATTACCATATTTGAAAAGTCTGGAAACAGGATGCTGATCATACATGAGAAATAACAATCTTTAATAAGCATTAGCACTATTGAAAAACTTACCTTACAGCCTTATGATGCTTGGTGGTGTTCAGAGCAATGCCGTCTTCAAACTGACATCCTCTTAGAATAAGTAACTTTCAGTATGAAAGATATGACACTCAAAAAGAGACTATCCAGTGGCCTCCCTGGTGGTGCAGTGATTAAGTGCAGCGCTGTGGAACTGTCGGCAGCGGCGATGAGAGTTGGATGCTTGGTTTGGGAGATTCCCACATGGTACAACAGACCTCTCCTGCCTCAGCCGTTGCTCCCCTCAGCAGTGTATTTCTGTCGACCTGCCTGTTCTGCTCCCCACTCTGTCTCTGGTGAACCCTCTCATCACCCCAGTCTCTGGCCTGTACCCAGGCTTGTATGCATAAATAAATAAATCTTAAAAAAAAAGAAACTATTCAGATGAGACACTATACAATAAACATCTACTATGTGTTTTTATAAGTCACAGTCCTTTCCTCTATTACAGAATCTTAATGTTTCATAGAACACCTGGGATACGCATTTAGAAGGGATTCATTTGAAACGCCATAGAAAGATGATCTTCTACAGATAACTCTGGCGCACCAGCAAAAAGCAGAAAGTGTGGATGAAATACTCTCACATGTGTCATGTTGCCCATGATTAGTTTTGTTCTGGAGATGTGATCAGCAAAGCTCAGTTACTCTTTGGCCGGCATGGCTATTTAAAGGGATATTGTGAAGATTCAAGGAACTTGTCTTATAGTTGCTGCTTTCTCTCCCTGGAATTAATTATCATTGAATGGCTTTTTCTTAGAAGCAGGTATTCTGGAGAGACAGGTTTGAGAAACACCCATTTTTGAGTGGGGAATTGTATTCCCTACACTTGGAACCTGAACACAGGAGAGCGTCCTGTCATTATCTGGACTTAAGTTCCCCTAGTTTTCCTAGAGTAGGGGTCACCTTTCATTGTTAGAAATGGTGACATCTGAGGAGTGGAAGATTTTAAGCATTTTAAGCAACATGTCAGAAGGAGAAAGACAAACACCAGATGTTCTAATATATACATGAAATGTAGTTGAGAATAATAGAGGGTCAGTTTATACCAGATCCAACTGGTACGTGCTGGTTCTAAACAGATCTGATCAACTCTGGCTCTATTGGTTCAGTTCTGATCAATTCTGACCAATTTGGACCAACTCTGACCATTTCCCACTGTTTCCAAGCAGAGTTGACCAGGACAACCTAGTCTCCTCCAGTTTGGATGGCTTCAACTGGCACTGACTGGTCCTGACCAGTTTCTACTGGTCCTCACTGGCTCCAACTTTTGTGGGGCACTTCAACTAGTTCTCACAGTTGAACTAGTTGATGTTCTGACTGACTCTAACAAGTTCTGACTGGTTCTGACCTATTTTGACTCCTTTATCCAGATCTAACTGTTCAGATTACCTCCAACAAGTTCTAAACTTTGTTGGCTGGTTCAGGCTAGTTGGCCAGTTCCTACCAGTTCTGGATAGTTCAACTGCTTTGGATGTGAATTTGACTGATATTTACCAGTTTAAATCAGCTCCCATTGATGTTACTCAGTTCTCACGGGTTCTGATTGGCTTTGGCTGATTGGACCAGTTCTGACCAGAGATAGAGGATATTGGCATGGGAGTGAGGGAGGGGAGGGGCCCAGAGCATGGTGGGGCTCTGGTGGTGGGCAGGGTATGAAAGCATCATCTTGCAGAACTTTGAACCTGTAATCCCATCTTTGTAGTAGATACAGAGATGTAAACCTACTTACTTTGTAAATCTCAATAATCATAATTTGGGAATAAATAATATTTTAAGAATATTTCTTGTTTTATTTTTTCTTATGATTTATGCTTACTGTGTCATATCTAATGAATATTGATCTTTGTAAGTCGAGGCACCGATCCAAATGTTCAAGAATAATGTTCAGGAAACACTGTTAAGTCAGAAGTTGTAGTTCCTACCGTATTGGTTTTCTTTGTACAGTTTTGTTCTACATTTTAATGATTTGTTGTCTTTAGTTTCCTTTTTGTTCTTTAATTTATGAGATTCTTCCATGTAAACAAAGATGAGATATGGTTAGTCTCAATTTATAGATATAGAATTATTTTACTAAACATTATAACCCAGATCAAATTTATAGCAATAGTCATGTTTCTTCTTCATATTTAATTTGCATCTTATATGAGTGCTTCAACACATCTCTTGGTCAGTAAAATTCACAGGTTAAACCAATTAATAGATAATAATGCTGCTATTTATTTTATTATACAGTACTCTGTTACTGTCCAACCGTTTTTCAGAGTACTGTCCTATAACTTGACAATTTCATAAGTCATTTATATTGCGTAATTTCACATGATCTTCATTTATCTTTTCCTGGGAATGAAGCAAGCAGATTCAACATTATTAGTTTTACTTGACAGTTGAAGAACAGGTTCAGAGACAGTGAGCGGTGCATTGCTAAGAATAAAAATTAATTAGACATATGACACTGGACATTTCTCTTCATGTTTATAGATGAAGGATCTGTCCTCTGTACCATAGTCTCCCTCACTGGTACCAGTAATAAAGAAAATCCAATTCTTTGAAAATAAAAGTTTCTTAGGTAAATCGTGATTTTGCTGTAGAGGACATTTGATTATGGGAAAAAGTGATGGCTTCAACATGTGAACTCTGCACCTACGTATGCTAAATTAAAATGGTAGAACTCTTCTAAATTCATGTTTAAACAAACCAGTCATTGTTTAATTACATTGGGTCCTTTAATCGGTCAATAGAGAACGGCTGTCTCTCCACAGTGTTTCTAACTTTTCAACAGAAACCTATAAAATGTGTCCTTGGAATATAAAGTTAAAAGATGCAATTTTTGGAATTAATGGCCTGTGTTCCTAAAATCAGTTGTCCAGTGTTATGACTTCAGATCCCTGTTTTTTTACTTCTCCATGATTTGGTTTGAATCTTGACCGACTCTACCGAGAAATTCAGTGAATGAAACTATAATCAACTAATTAAGGCTATCTATTAATGATGAAAGGTTTTGATTTTTGTTCATTTCAAGAATAAATATTTCTATTTCATGTATAGAACGTTGGTGAGTGACTGGGTTTTTTACATAAATTGTATGTAACACAGACGAAAGTTGAAACCCCCTCAAATTTATGTAGGTAGTGGATGGCATATACGGAGAAAGATCCAATATCATACATAGAAATATATAAGAGCTGGAATTTCTTTTGAATAGTAGGCAATGTTGCCTAGCTTTCAAGAACATACATTGGTGTCAGATACAATTTTGAATCTTAAATTACTACTTAATTCCTTAGTGAATTTGTATAATTAACAGAAGTCTTATATTTTGTTGTTTCCTTGTATGTAAAATGTGTATCAGAATAATCCATATGGCTTGTTATAATTTAAATGCCTGCAAAATGTTTATAGAAATCCCAGGTATAAAGCACACTTTCAATAAATAGCATTTGATATATAATGATACCTTTATCTAAAAACAGTTTAAAAGATCAAGTCTGTAATAAATTCTGTACGATCTACAATTTTTAAATATATAAATCTCTCCAAAATGTAAAATCAATATTATAGATGTATTATTTTCTGTGTAATTTCAGAAGACTTAAGTTTCTGTTGGGTTTCTGGACTGAACTCAACCTCATGGAAAATCAGAACAATGTCACAGAATTTGTTTTCATGGGGCTGTGGGAAAGTAGGCAAATAGAGCTCTTTTTCCTGTTTCTGTTCCTGCTCTGTTACCTGGCTGTCTTGGTGGGGAACTTCGTCATCCTCGTCACGATCACCTGCAGCCATCTAATCCAACAGCCCATGGACTACTTCCTCTGCCACCTTTCCCTCATGGACCTCTGCTACACCTCCGCCATAATCCCCAGGATAATCCGGGACCTCGCTGCAGCAAGAAAAATCATCTCCTGTAACAACCGCATGACCCAGCTCTTCACTGCCCACTTGTTGGCAGCTGTCAAAAATACTCATCTTGGTGTCCATGGCTCTTGACCGCTACGTGGCCATAGTCAAGCCCCTGCACTACATGGTCATCATGAACCGGCACAGGTGTAACCTGCTGGTCGCCATGGCCTGTGCTGTGGGTTTTTGGCACTCTGTGGCTCTCCTGCTTGTGATTCTCCATTTGCCTTTCCGTGACCCCAATCAGATAGATCACTACTTACGCCACGTGAAGCCTCTGCTAAAATTGGTGTGCAGAGATATTCGTGTTGTTAATATCTTAATGATTGCAAATTCAAGGGTGGTGGTGGGTGTGATTTTCCTGGTCCTAGTAGTTTCTTACATCCTCATACTATATAATCTGAGGACACACTCTGCCCAAGCTCTCTAGACCTTGATTGTCCACATGCTAAATCCCTTCATCTCCAAGAGAATATGGAGATGAAAATCATATGAAAGATGTGGTCTCAAATGGCACATTCAAAATTCAAGTAAATAAAGTAATATTTGTTGTCTCTTCAAACTTTTTTTTAAAGATTTATTTATTTATGCATACAAGCTGGAGTATTTATGCAGAGGCGTGGGGAGGTGAGAGGGTTCATCAGAGACAGAGCGGGTAGCAGAACAGGCAGAGTAAAAGAAATACACTGCTGAGGGGAGCAGCGGACGATACAGGAGAGGTCTGCTGCACCATGTGGGAATCTCCCCGGCTGGGCATCGAACATGTGTCACCGCTGCCCACAGCTCCACAGGGCAGCGCTTAAACCGATGCTCCACCAAGGAGACCCTCTTCAATCTTTTATCCCCAGGGCTCTTTTCACTTGAGATATTATAGAAAGATTGTTAAATTTTCTTTGGGGAATTGGATTAAATGACCTCTGGCATTACAAGCGTCAAAAAAAGAAAACAAGTTACTGTGATTCAGATAGTAGTCTGCATGTTAAAGGGTCCAATAACTTCCAGGCATTATGGGTGGATTTGAAGAATCCACATCTCTCATGCACATCTCTGATCACCTCGTTCTTCCATCCAAACATAATATGGAAGTCTGTCATCCTCAAAATAAAACTCGCCTTTCTCGCTTACTTATTGGAATCACCCCAATTGGTCCAGTCTAACTTGCTAATTTCAGAAGCCATTGAACTAGAGAAAGAGCAATGTTTCAAAACCGTGCTTTGGAGTCAGAGAAATGGAGGTGATTAATTATTCATGACGACTTTGCAGATTCGCCAAAAGAGCAGAAATATTTCTAATTCATGCCCTTTTTTTGTTGCTGCTACAGAGCCAGAGATCACTTTCTGTATCCGTATTTTTTTTTGTATCTCCTTATTAACCATCAAACTGGCACAAATTAATTTAAAAATAAACTTACTGAATTTCATTTAAAGATGTTATCTTCTTTTTTTATTTAACTGTATACTTTGTTTTCATATATCTAGAACTCCTCCTCATGTAATTAATAAGCAAACATTCATAATAAAATAAGCAACGTTAGAAAAGCTACCCATTTGACATATACCCCCTGAACCTATCAAGGGGAGAATGAAATCTAGCAGACCACAGTTGTTCTTTGCATTCTTTTAACTTTCTGCCTGAAGAAAACACAGTTATTTTAATTATTGAATACCCTTGTGTCTCGTGAATCACATAACCCATAATCAGCTCTGTGTTTTGGTTCCCTTTTGTCTACACAGTTTTCTCTGCCGGTTGTCTTTTTCTGCGTGAGAATTGCATTACTTTCATATAGAGTTTCCTTGATGGTAAACTCTTGTCCCACAAAACCTAGGAAAAAACAGTGTGATATTAGTGTTTGTCTTTAATCTCAGGGATCCTGGATTTAATACTTCTACTGTTAGACTATTCCATAAATAAAACTAATATTTTTTATTTACCCTGGATCCATGCAAATCTCTGCAATGTAAAGGGAAAATTATTCCATGCCACAGAAATTAGTCTTGACACGTTTTTCATAGTTTCATTTGATCTAGTTTCATGTAGAATTTTTCTAGGGTTTTTACTGCCGTGCAGTGTGTACACATGTCTGTGTGTATATTGTGTGGTGTGACTCTTGTGGATTTGAGGACACAACATAGGACATTTCAATCTAGTCCTAAAGAATACTATGAAAGAAAGGTTTTCTAAACTGCTATTATCATTTTGTCTCCTTTTCTCAAAGTTCCATAAACTTTCTTGACAAAATCTGATGATAGTATATAAAAAATTCAGAAAGCATGTACACTGAACTGAGATCAATTGTCTATTTGCCAAAGTTGTCTCTAGGATTCAGCTTCTAGCCTGTAGCACAATCCCTACTACACACAAAAATATCTTTCGAGTAAATATCTAGAAGAATTTGATAAAATATTTTGTTTGACATGTGATTATAAACCAACTAATGAAGAAACATTTATGGTTGAAATATGTAATTGAAGGAATTCTATCCATTTATACAGAGATTATAGTTATTAAAATCCACCATAACTAATATTACTAAAGGAATATCAGAATCAGCTAATAAACGTTCATTTCAGATAACACTAAACTCCATTGTTTTTAGGAAATATCAGGCTGGAAGAAGCTTAGTAGACCTGTTAGAGCAATGAAAAGATTGGAATACAGTAAAGACAGAGGTTAGGTTTTCTTCTCCAAATTCTTGTTTGTACATAGTCATTCCTTAAGCACACATGTTTTGCACACCTAATGCCAAGCACAAACTTTTATATCCGGACCCTCAGTCTCTTGAAAAAGAAATAGTCTGACCAGATCAAGGAGAAGTGATACATATACACAATGGAATATTACTCAGCAATCAAAAAGATAAACTCATGCCATTCACAGCAACATAGATGGAGCTGAAAGGGATTATGCTCAGTGAAATAAACCATAAAGGAAAAATGTGTGTGTGTGTGTGTGTGTGTGTGTGTGTGTGTATGAGGAATGTAGGGGAACCAAATAAGGGATCAGGAAAAAAATTATAATGAATTAAAAAAAAAACAGGCAACTATAAATTAGAGACACTCTGAGGGGGTGAGGAGAAGGGGGGGCCAAAACAGGGGAGGGAAGAGCACAAAGGACTATGGTGATGGTGCATGGGTGAATGGGAATTTTAAGGGGACTACACCTGACAGTAGAAAGCATACATGGTACAAAAACGAAGAATGATGTAAAAAAAAAAATTGTATATATGTATATATATATATATATATATATATATATATATAAACATTTTCTATAAAAGAAAAGGAAGTAGTCTGTCAGAGGAGAGAAATATGCAAATCAAATTGCAATACCAAAAATTAGTGCACAAAATATCTTAAATAGTTAAGAGAGAATATTATTTTTGGCTAAGAGGTGGGATAAGTCTTTGTGGAGAACGTATGTTTGAGATCAGCTTTGAAAAGAGGGTTCATGTTAAACAGAAAAGCATTCCCCTTGGAGGGAGCCCACAAACAAATGGAAGAACTACAAGACACATAGGAAACAGCTGGTTGGGGTTCATGGAATGAAGATGGAAAAAAAAAGCTGAAAATAAAGATGTGACCAAATATAGAGTTTGAATAATTTGGTGAAAGCCTTTAAGTGTTGTAAACATTGGGGAGAATGAAGGAAAGTCCTTGCTTGATAACTGCTGTGGTTGTTGGCACTGTAAGAGTTGCCATGGTGGGTATTAAGAAGGGTAGGGACCTCTTTCGTATGGTTGAGCAGAGAAGCTACACAGTCATGGGTTTTAGCCTGTGCCTGAGGGAAAGCAGGGGGGAGACCAGGTGAGATAACAAGGTGTGATCTGGGCCTACTCTCTGTAACCCATTTCTGGACTTGGCCTTTCTTTTGAATTGGAAGTCAGGTACAGATAAGAAGAGAGGAGGTGAGATTTACTTGAGAGCAAGGAGGAAGAGCAGCTATTGAAGATGGAGGAGATGTGGGAGCTCACCCTCCCTGATCTTTTTTGAAAAGTTCATTTTTTTCGTACCTTTCTGTCCACATTTTACACATTCCATTTCAGAATTGAAAAAATAAAAGGTGAACACTCAATTCAAGGAAGTGTATCCTATTTACCTAGAGAAGGAATGAAAAGAATCCAGGTATCCTAAAATTAGAGTCCTTTTCTGTCTGTAAATGAATGCATCAGATTTTTAGCCTCATTTGTTTGAATTTTCAAGTCTCTCTTATGTCCCCATCAATTCTTGTTTCCATTCTCAGGCCTGAGTGTGAATGATGCTGAAATACCCAAGAGGTACTAGTTTATATTTAAGGGAAATACCAATAAAAGATCTCTCTCTGTAAGAATATTGATTCTACGATACTATTTTAGTCTTGTCCACCTTTCCTGTAGATCATCAAAACACATATTAGTTCCTTGTTAATCTATACAAAATGTTGATTTCGTGCAAGAAAGCATTTCTAAATGGTGCTAACATCAGTGTTTTGGTTATACTGGGATTCTCACTGGGAGTAGACACCATATCTGAGAATCACACTGTTTGATTGTTTTAAACTTTATTTCATTAAATAGGATACCCAAAGACACACAAAGGTATACAGAATGAAACATTTTAAACTAAGTTCCATATAACTGTCACTAGTACAAACTATATAATCTCTGCCCTTTCATAGTCCAATCCTATTTTCCCTATAAATATAACCATTATTCTCTGACAATAACTTATTGTAATTGCATTGACAAATTTTATTTTTTAAAGATTTATTTATTTATGCATACAAGAGCTGGGGTGTAGGCCAAGGGTATGGGGACGGGGGAGGTAAGAGGATTCAACAGAGACAGAGTAGGGAGCAGAACAGGCAGACTGACTGAAATACACTGCTGAGGGGAGCAGCGGGCAAGGCAGGAGAGGTCTGCTGCTCCATGTGGGTCACCGCCCTGGCCAGGGATTGAACTCATGCTGCAGTGGCTGCTGATATGTTCATAGTGCTGAGATATGTTCCCTTGTGCCACCAGGGAACCCCTACATTGACATTTTTTAATGCCCAGTTTCTTCAACGGTGAAATGGTACCTGTCCCATAGGTTGTTGTAATAATAATAAAGTCAAATCTCATAATTTTGTTCATTTCTGACATCCAATACATGTTTATTAAATTATTATTATGATTTGTGGAGCTCCAAAAGCAAGGCAGAAACTAGCATCAGTTTTAAAAAAAAAATTGTAAAAAGAAAGGCTATTGAAACATATATCTTAGAACAAAATTACAGGATATTTAATTCCACAGCTTACACATTTCTTAATAATCATTTTAAAGGACATGAAAGAAATTTCTACATATCTGTAATTTTGTAGAAAAGTAATCTCAGATGAAAATATAACACACACACACACACATACACACACACCCTTTATACTCAGAGAACATGATTAAAAAAAAAAAAAGCTATGTGGGAAGAGTTGGAGATCCTTTTTTAGCATATGGACCAGAACAATAGTTTTTCTCCCCAGATTACAGGTTATGTATGATAAAATTGTGTGAATATCAAATCTGTCATTCAGAACTTTTTGTTCAATGGGATTTCAACATGCTTTCTTAAGGAGCATTTAAAATGCACATAGATTTAAAAGGCCACTAATGAACAGATTACTTGGGGACATATAAATAATTAACTTTAACTAACTAGGAAACAAATGTACCTTTAGGACATAAACTTTACCTAAAATTTTACTTAGCATTTGAACTTAACATCCCTCAGGAATAATGTGGTGATGCAAATAGGGTCTGTATTTGGATATCTGATTTGAAAAGTTTTGGGGGAATAAAGTAACTCTCCTGCTTACATGCCACTTTTTTTTCCTGTGGCACGACCTCCTGGCATTTCTTTCTTTTAGTGGTATGACAGTAATTTTCAAAATGGTATGAATTTTGTAATTTTAATATATAAATTGAAGGAAATGATAAACCCAAACTCATCTGTAGCACTCACTGTGTTGAGAAAATTTCAAGTCAGAGACTTTAAAGAAAATAATCTAAATACAGAATAAATATCATTTCAACAAAGAGAGAACAAGAAAATCTATAGAAGAAGAGATAAAAAAAAGTAAGTGCAAAGGAAAATATGGAAGTTATTTGCTGCTCTCTTGACATAATCCTATATAAATTTATGACATTTGTTGAAAAAATATTTTACAAGTATGATAAGAAAATTTAATCATTAGCAGCTAATTTTAAAATAGACTTTAATGTGAATTTTATAGTATAAACTATTATTTAATTAATACTAATTAGATTGTAAGAGGATCTGTTTGCCCACTGAGGGTGGGAAAAAAAACATGTTCTAGAAGAATAAGATCAAAATCATGGACTCTAACGGCCTAGTTTATTGGATGACAGCATATAAAAAATAGACACACTGTTATAACTCGAGGGAGGTCATAAACTGTGACCTAGAAGAAGATAATTTTGATTGTGTAAAGGTACTAAGTATTAAGGGCTCTTAGAGGTAGATGGGGCTCATTCCTTCATTTTATGAAAAGGAAATTTAGAAGTCAAGTGTATATAAGCTCACAGAAGGGAATGGTGGCCGTGTTGGGTATGCCTCCAAGTAATAGTTCTCCTATTTTTCTTATATGGCCATGAGCTAATCAGATCCAATCTCACCACTTATGCTTGAGAGAATAGGACTATATTGCTCTTTACAGAAGCATGTCAGTCACACATTTGCTGCATTCTAGAGCTGGTTTCTGTGCATCGGACCGTGAACTGATTAGGGTTGAGATGTTTCATAGAGACTTTAGGCTGAGTTACAGTTCAGAAAATTCAGATCATAAAACATTTGACTACAGATTTATTTATTTTGCATTTTTTTCTTCTACTTTACTCAAATACGGATTCAGGTAATTTGTATTCCATTAATAAGAAAAGTTTCTTTTAATATTTGCTTGTACATCATTAAAAATAGCTATGTGGCTGAATTATTTGTTTATTAGTATTTAAGTCTTAGGGAGTAAGAGTGATACCTTTTGTCAGAAAATATTTTAATAAAATTAGCCTTTGGATATGAATGTTTAAGAAAGGATTATTTTGTTGTTTGAGCAAAGTGTTGTTTGAGTATTCACGTCTACTAAGGCAGGCACAGATTCCAATTGACTGAAAAAGTTAATAGAAACCATTTAGCTTTATCTGCTATGAGTCCTATCAGATAACGTTAATAACTTAAATAGAATATTATTATCACTCTCACTGTTAAGTATGGATTTGTGGATTATATCATTTCAGGCGATTCATGTATTTTATCTCCACCGAACCATGGAAAATAGAAATAATGTCACTGTTTTTATTCTCTTGGGACTTTCCCACAACAAGAATATTGAAATCATCTGCTTTGTATTATTTTTATTTTGCTACATAGCTATTTGGATGGGTAACTTGCTTATAATGATTTCAATCACATGCAGTCAGCTCATTGAACAGCCCATGTATTTCTTCCTAAACTACCTCTCACTCTCCGACCTTTGCTACACATCCACCGTGACACCCAAACTAATGAATGATTTACTGGCAGAAAGGAAATCCATTTCCTACAGTAACTGCATGATACAGCTCTTTACCACCCATTTATTTGGAGGCATCGAGATCTTTATCCTCACAGGGATGGCCTACGACCGCTACGTGGCCATCTGCAAGCCCCTGCACTACAC
>PVIJ01023001.1:0-15045 GCA_004024925.1 Scalopus aquaticus | reverse complement strand
GAGTCTCACCCTGCAACTAGGGGGGCGGGTTTTTATATGGGGTGAAGGAATTCCAGGAGTGGGGGGCAACTCCATTTGGAGCTGGTGGCCTTGCAGGTGCATTCGGGCTGCGGCGGCCCATCTGGGCAGTGGGGACATGAGCTGCCTTCCAAGGTCACACGTCTTTGCGAGATTCTGCACAGCGCCCTTATTGTTGGGGAGGGGCGGGTTGAGCCTAACAGAAAGGAACTTTAATACCATTATCGTGTGATACAAAAAGGGAAAAAATATAGTTTCCAAATCAAGCACCCAAAGTTACTCACCCCCTCACGGGAAATGCCCAGTCAAACAGGATTGGCCCAAAGCAGGGTCTCTGAGGTCCGAAAGCTGCCACAAGTCTGGGGCACCTTCTGCTGGGTGTCCATAGAAAAGGGTCAGAAACAGCCAGACAAGTCTGGAAGAAAAAGAGCAAAATCAAAATCTAGACAAAAGCTGCCATTGTTAACCTCCCCTTGGGTCTCTTACCCACACCTGTTGCAACCCGTCCAAGGTCTAGAAGCAAGTGCAGCTTCTTCCCATGTGTCTCTGCCTCATGTGCCTCCTCCAGGTCTCCTTGCTCACTGGCCTTTCCCTTCCTTATCTATTCTCTCCAGCTTCTCCCCTCCGTGCTCAGCTCCACCCTTTCCCTGGTTAGGGCAGGGAATTGGAACCTCCCCTTTCCCTGGGGAGCACCCTGTTACAGTTCCATATTTCCTGCCCCACCCAAGGAAAGTTGGAGCTGAGCAGGGATGGGAAGCTGACGAAGTGGAGGAAGAAGTGGAGATGGGGGATAAAGAAAACTCGAAAAGACACATGGAGCAGAGAGACATGAGAAAAAGAAGCCATGCTTGCTTCTCAGGCTTGAGAGAGTTGGGGGACATGGAAAGAGACACTCGAAAGAGACAGAAACATGGGTGACAGACCCATGGGGAGGCTGACAATGGCAGCTTTTATCTTGACTTGTCTTTTTGTAACCAGGCCTTAAGCCAAAGCTTGTCACAGGTGGCGCCCCCTGGGGGGGTGCAGGAGAGGATAAATAGCCCCAGGTGAAATTCCCACAGAGTGTCTATGGGGTTAGGACTCTAATAGGAAATATAAGGAACTGCAGAAGCAGCCCCCAAGATTCTGAGTCTTTGGGGATCATTCAGTGTTTTTGGGATTTCAGTGTTTTCCGGGATTCAACATTCCAGGGTCAGTGATCCTGTCCCCACCGTGCCGATCTTCCAGAAGGCTGTTGAGGGCATATGTGGTACTCGGAGTGGCTTCCAGCAGCCAACCTCAGAGAAGAAAAGTCTGGAGACTTTGCAGGAAGCCGAGCGACTGAAACTGTTCCCAGCTTTGCTGCTGTCACAGCCTGGCAGGGAAGGTGAAGACCTGGAGGAGCCAGGCACCTCGCTGAGCTGAGTGTGGCCATTTGTAAGGTAGTTTGGCTGCTGCAGCTGCTGTTTTGAGTGTTGCTTGTCTGGTGCTGCGGTGGAACATCTAGGCAGCTCTGGGGAGCCTCTCCTGTGGTGTCTTCTGCTGTCTTTGTGAGTTGGATCCCGACCTTTTGTCCAGCTACCACATGCTTCAGGCCCTCAGTGGTGGGAAGACACCATTTGGGGAGCAAGGCCTTTTTCTGGGGATAGGTGTTCGGAGCCTTCAGTGGCAGGAAGACTCCATCTTAGACGCTGTTTGTTTAAGACTTCAAAACATTGGACACTGCTTGGGTGAGATAAACGGCCACTTGTGGCCTCAGGGACTCTTTGTTTTCATTTGCTTGCTAAATAAATCCCATTATTGTGGGTCTCTGCACCTGAGTGGCCTTGATACAGAGCAACAAGGAGCACTGCATAATAGTTTACTGACCACCATCTGAGGTCTTCACCCACACGCACAATCGCAAGACTACTCAGGTTCAGAGATCAACAATAATGGGATTTATTTTACAAACCAGGGAAAAACAAAGAGTTACTGAGGCCAAAAATGGCTGTACACATCACCCAAAGCTGTGCCCAGTGTTTTAAATTCCTAAACACAAATGCTCCCAAGATAGTATCTTCCTGAAGCTGGTGTGTACTGTTAACCTTTAAGCCACCAGAGGTTCTTGTCTCAGAAAGCCATAAAAAGGAATTCGCAGACTTTATAGATAAGTAAGCAAAGAGAAGCAAATTTTTATTCAAAAGAGTAAAAAAAAAGCAGTTTATTTAGAGAAGAACAAAAGTAAAGACTCCGAGGCAGAGTTGCCAAGGAGGGGCTCAGGTGACACTGTGGGCCTGTGTCTAGGGGTATTTAAACCTTTTTTTCCCTCTACTCCAAAACTTCATCCTTCTATTTGGTGATTGGCTCTTTCTAGTGGCTCTTCTCCTCCAGGCGGATGTGCCCATTTTCCCAGTTCTTATCTTCAGAGTTTATCTTTTCTTTTTCCCTGTCCGATGTCAATTTTAACCTTAAAACTTACTGTCCCCATTAGCTTTCCTGGACCTCTGACCTTATCTCTGGAGTAAGTATGGTTGGCATTTGTATTTTGGTTGCACCTAGAATTTACTGCCCTTATCTTTGGAGTACATTTTGGTTAGCACCTAGAATTCATTGCCCTTTTCTTTGTCTCCAAAGTCCCTGCCTCCATTGTCCCTGAAGCTGCCTAATTAATCCTAACTTTCCCTGGGACTCATTCCCGCCACTGAGGACACAGAGGACGAGGCAGCCAGACAATATGCTGGGATCCAACTCACGAAGACAGCAGGAGATGCCCCCGGAGCTGCTGAGATGCCCCAGCGCAGCACCAGACAATCGTCACTCAAAACAGCAACTGCAGCGGCCGAACTACCTGACCAACAGCCACACTCACAGCTCACCAGCGAGGCACCCAAAACCGGGAGCCTTTTCAGTCACTTGGCTACTTGCAAAGCCTCTGAACTTTTCCTCTCTGGGGTTGGCTGCTAGAAGCCTCTCCTCTTAAGAGGCCCAGGGTAGCCTTCTAGATGATCAGCATGGTGGGTGATGTTGTTTTTGGAGTCGATGAGTTTGAGAGCGGCCAGGTCCTTGGGTTCACTCTGGGAAAAGTTTCACCAGAGCTCCCTTTGGCAGCACGCGGCAAGTTTGTCCACGAGACAGAAACTCAGTTATACTTAAAGAACAGGTTTATTAGGAAAAGGGACAAGGAAGTATAGGACACTTGCACAGACACAAGCTGGTAGGAAGAGCTGCCCTTTGTGGGGGCAGGTTAGGTTTTATCATCTTCTTTCTGTTGGGAGGGGCTCATCTTCGAGGATGGTTCCTGTTTACTGGCTAACTGCAATTAAAAAAGTGATGGGAGATTCTACAATGGCCTCTATCTCCATATCTTTGCCTCTGGACTGCAGTCTGGCTACTACTTATGCTTTGTAACTTAGGTGCTGGTGCCTAGGGATCGTGCTAATGGTTATGTTGATTCCTTTTACCCCCACACTTCCTTTTCTGGTTATATCTCCTCCATCACATATATCACTTCCTGTCTTGCTGTGTCTTATCCGCTCTACCCTGGTTGAAAGTTGCTGACCATTTTGTCCAGCCTGGTGCTCTTGGAATAAAACATAAAGTGCTTGTAGCAAAGCCTCATTTAAATAAGTGCCCTTATGAGATTCTGCAGCAATAGGAATTTGAATAGGGGGGAAAGCTTTTCCATTCACAAAAAAGAAAAATAAGAAAGATCTTTGAGGAAAAACTGTTCTTTCATTGGCCGGAGGAGCTGCTGCCTCTCCCCCTAGGCATCTGCGCCTCTATTGTGTCCCCCCTTGCTTAGACACAGACAACTCCCACTCAAGTGGCCCCCCTCCAACTTCTGCATCTGGGTCTGAGCCTCAAGTGTCCCCCACTAGCTCCAGCTCCCCAGAACTGCTGGTTCTTACACCCCAGGTTGTTTGGCCTAAACACAGGTGCTGACAAGAAAGCCCTATAGCTGCCTCTGACAGAAACTCGGGGTCCAGTTTATTATGATCTAGGTGGGACTATTGGGGAGGACAGAGGTTACTCATATATCAGCCTTTGTCCCCCACAGACCTGCTTAACTAGAAAAACCACACACCCTCATACTCGACAAGCTTCAGGCCGTGACTGATCTCATGCAGTCTGTTATTCAAACCCCTGAGCCAACCTGGGCAGATGTTAAACAGCTTTTGCTGACCTCGCTAGATACTGAGGAAAGGAGGTGAGGAACACGGGGGCACTACAGTGGCCAGAGCACAATGCCCCGGCTGAACATCTCAAGTCTGGCCACTGTGCCCAGAACCAGTTTCCTTCTGATGACCCTACCTGGACCTTAATGATGAAGGAGACTGCCAGAAGCTCTAAAGACATCTAGAGGCCCTGACAGCAGGCGTGAAAGAAGGGAGTTAAAAGGCCAAACAGCTGAAGTTTTACAGGGAACAGATGAAAGCCGGGCAGCCTTTTACTAGTGCTGATGTGGGCCCTTCAGTTTGTTCACTCCCTTTGACCCCGAGACTCCCAACAACTAGCAAATGGTAAACGCTGCCTTTGGGAGTCAGGCTCAGGGTAATAGCCGACAAAAGTTACAAAGTAGGAGGGATCTGCTGGTATGAACATCAGTCCATTAATGGAAGTGGCCACAAGGTTTTTGTTTACTGGGACCAGCAGGAAAAGTGGGGGGCGGATTTAAAAACAGGGAGGGTGGTGTTTGATGCCATAGCTGCAGAGCCGACCAAGCACCAGCTTCAATCAACTACCCTGAGAGGTCAGGGTAGAGGCAGAGGTAGGGGACACCAAACTTCCCACCACCCCACCCCACTTCCGGCCTTCTCTTAATTGGGACCAGTGTGCCCTCTGCCCCAGCCCGGCCCCAGGCACATCAGGATGGGCGTCACTGTCCCAGTTAGTGTCAGGACACACCTGAAGAAGACTTCCCCGATTGGCATCAATGAGTCATGATGACTAGGGGTGACTGGGTGCTGCATCAGGCCCCCCAGAGCCTGTGGTCAAAATTTGTGTTAGGGGCCAACACAGGGCAGAACATTCTGTGGTCACCCGCCCAGTGGCCCCCCCTTTCATCGCCCAAAACTACTCTCATTAGGGTCAATGGAGACCACACAGAGTCCCTTTCTCGTGCCTCGCACTTGTACTTTGGGTGGGCACCAAGTTAATCATCAGTTTCTCTACCTCCCTGACTGTCCCATTCTCTTCATGGCTTGAGACTTGCTGTCTAAGTTACAAGCTCAAATTTCTTTTGCATTTTCTGGTCAAGTAGGACTGTCTGAAGATAAGATTTTCCATTTGAAAGTACCTAGAGAAGAAGAATGGCAGCTATTCTGTGCCCAGACATTAAAAACCTGTTTGAATTTCCCTTCCATCCCTGGTGTGTGGGCAGCGGAGAAGATTCCCTCATTTGGCAAAGTATGCTTTCACAGTCCTCCACGCATAAGGTGCCTTGTACAAGGAAAATGGGCTCATAGATGCAGAGGGGAAAACTCTAAAATATGGATATTAATATTCAAACTTCTTGAGGTGGTGTGGGCCCTGAAACAGGTTGCAGTCATGCACCGCTGTGGACATCAAGAAGGTGGCTCTATCACCACTAAGGGACATAGAAAGGCAGACAGTGAAGCCAGATGAGCAGCCCTGGAGGCCTTCCAGTCCTCATGCCCTTCTACCTGCCCCTTATCTGGACCAAAACTGCCACTATGCCCAAGAGGAACAAGAATGGCCAGAAAAGGAGCCAGGGCTACTCAGAGCTGGAGGATGGAAACAGCTTCTAGATGGGCGTATTTTAACACCATCAGCATGGGGTGCAGCCTGCATCCGAGACATACATCAAAAGACTCATATGGGGCATGTCGTCAACATGGCAGTGAAGAGATGCTAGGATTAAGCTCTCCCATAAAAACAACTAATAGGGAGAAAAAACAGGGAGTTACTGGGAGGTCCCTGATGCATTAGACAAACTGTGTGACGCTGGCGATTCACCCAAAGAGTAAAGTTGGAACAACAGGGGACGGGAAGAGAGAATATCATCAGAACTCTTCTCCCCTCCCCCACTCACAAAGCTGGCCCACTTTGACCAGCACAAAGGGGGAAAAGCTTGGTGATCAGACACGGGGGAGAATCCACCAGTGGGAAAGACATCAGGGGGAGCCTCATAAGGCTGGTCCCTACATTGGGGGCCTCTTGGTACTCCAAGCCCTTAGGTGGAAGGAGGCTTCAGGAGCCCCATCACCCACCAACTACCTCACGGACCCAGGAAGACTGCTGATCTCCCAGACCCACAGCTGCAGTTTAGGCCCTTTTGTGCTCTTTCTTTTTTTCTTTCCCCCTCTGTCAAAACATCACAAGGGCGATAGTGGGCCCTGGGAAGACTATGCGACTCAGTCCTACAGCGCTCCCCAGTGGTGGACCAGGCTAAAACAGCAATGACTAGATCACTGGGAGCCACCAGAGTCCTGAGACGCAATTCTCCCCGCAACTCTTTGTGTGTTTGTTTGTTTATTGGTCAGTTGGTTGTCTGTTGTTCCTTTCCCTCTTTTCTATTTCTGTTTTCTGCTTCTTCTATTTTTCTTCTTTCTCCCCTTTACCATTACCATCATTACTTTCTCTTCTCTTTCTGTTACATTCCTTCCTCTCCCTCCTCCTCTTTCCCTATCTGCCCTTGCTTTTTTCTCTCACCTTCATTCCTTTTACATTTCTGTATCATCCTCCTCTTTCCTCTTATCCCTTCTTTCACTCCTTGTTCTCTTATAATCCCAGTATTCTTCTGAGATACACCTAGAGGCACCTAGCAGTTCAACGGAGAAATATATCCCACCCAGCCTGCAGCCATCTCCCAGTGGACTTAGCAACAGCATATTTCTAGAGGTGCAGAGACTCTTGATTACCACCGGCCGATACGTCAGATCCCATCCTACACAGTAGGGGCTGGAAAAGCAGGAGCTCCTATGTGCGAGTCTGCTAATTCTAAGCTGCCTGACTAACTACCATTTACTTATCTGCAAGCTCTGCTTTCCTTCCCAAGGTCAAGTACTGCCCGGTCAATGAGCTTTAGAAGCCCAACCCTACTAGGTGCCTTTCATCTTCGAAGCAGATCACTTTGGGGAAGGGAATGCATCACAATGTGTGACCAGGAACTGAGGACCGATGCCTGACAAAGGACCCCAGAAGCTGAACTTGTTGATAGGATTGAGTCCTTGGCTGGGAATAAAAGGCTTGACCTCTATGAGTCATCAACCAGAGAAGATCATCTTGGAGAGCAGATCCACACGTCCTGATGCTATAGATAATAGGTTACACCCTTTTATCTACTTTCCCTCTTCTCCTTTTTTCCTCTTTATGCTTATATTGATGTAATCCCACTGCCCACTTATACTGTATAAAAGACCCACCAAAATTAAATAAACTAGAGACTTGCACCAGGACGAGTGGCTGTTCCTGCCTCATCATACGCTGACGCCTCCCCTCCTTTTGGGAACCCCAATCTGGCAGTTAGATATATTAAACACAAATGGTTTATTACACCAAAGTCATAACTATTCAAAAATGCCCATATGGAGCTAATCTTTGTCTCTATTACATCAGGACTCCTGGTGTTTATTAAATTGCTTAATATAAATATATTATAAAAGTAAATATAAGCAGGTACATGAGTCTTCACTCAGCCCAAGAGAAATATTTGTTGAAACAACATATATCAACATCTTGTCTGCTATGTACCCATAGTTGTAAAGTTATAAAGCAGAAAACATAAATCTTAGAGTTCACCAGATTAGAATTCGTTACCTACTGCTCCTTTTCCAAAATTCAAAAATACTTTTTGCTTCCCTTCACCCTTGGGCCCCTCTTTTGTCATCTCTACCTAGATGAAAATGACACTTAGACAATTGTGGAATGAAGGATTCTCTAAGCATGACCCTAAGATGAAAAACCATAAAGAAAAATATGAATCTTCTCTACAGTAACCACAAACTCACAAAGATACAAACAAATATCTACAATCAAACTTCACGACTCAAACATTCTGATGACAAAAGGGGAACACGAGTCAACGTTCTATAGCAAGTCACCCCCAGGAGCCCTGTGAGCAAACAAGGGGATTCACAGCTGGTGCAGGAGGGAGAACACCCACCACCAGGGACCATCAGGTGAGGGGTCTTCGTGTGAAGGTGAAGAAAAAGCATAGATAGGATCTGGGCGAGGAGGTTCTCCTCCCCAAATTGGAATTGGGGTTCTCTGTACACTGGTTGTTTTCAGGAAGAGCTGAAAATTCCATGACTGAGCACCCTTAACAAGTCTGAGCCCAGCAGGGCAGATGAGTGCAGGATAGCGTCCTACTTGACAAGCAGCAGTGAGCACCCACATTTGCCAGCACAGGGAGCTGTTTGGTTTTGAGAGCGCCATAGTGCACGTGCTCCTCGTGCTTGAACAATATTGTGCAGTGGCCTTGCTTGCCTCAATTTGTCGTGGTCTCCCACTGTCCTTGCTGATGTCAGTGTCCTGTAAGGGGACTCATGTCCCCCGGGAGAATGACAGGGCAGGGCCTTGAGCTCCAGGCCAGCTCTGACAGCCCTATGCCCAGCTCCAGTGACAGACTAGTCCTGATACTGGGGCTGCTTTTTCTTCTTTCTTTACTTCAGCATTTTAAGACAACTTCATCCAAACCGAAAAAAAAAAAATATTGAAAAAAAACTCCACAATGAAAATGCCAAACAAATACATCAGTGACAAATAAATATAAACAAAAATGTAAACGTGGACTAAAAGTGTAACAGGGTGGTCCCCAGGAGAAAGGGTATGTCCCAGGTTCCCTGTCCCACCCAAGGTAGGGTGGAGCTGAGCAGGATATAAGAAGCTTAAGAAGAGAGAGGACACACACAGAGAACACACAGAGGACACACACAGAGGAGACACAGAACACAGACAGATGACAGGAGCAGATGGAAGAAGGATGGAAAGCCAGAAGAGGCCCAAGGAGCAGAGAGACATATAAAGAAGCTGCACTGGCCTGGACTGATTGAAATAGATGTGGGTGAGAGACCCGTGGGGAAGTTAACCATGGCTGTGTTGATTTTGGTTTTGATTTTGTTCTGTTCCTCCCAGAATTGTCTGGCTGTTTCTGACCCTTATGTGTGGGTCCCTGCCAAAAGCTGTTCCAGAGCAGTGGCAGGCTTTCGAGACTTGCTTTGGGCCAATTCCGTTTGGGTGGACTTTTACCACGAGGAGTTGGTTAACATTGGGTGCTTGACTTAGATACTATGTTCTTTCTTCTCTGTTTTTTCTAATTGTATTAAAGTCTGGTTTCCACAAAAGGTCCTATATGTTTTGTATTGATGCGACGGATGGCAGAACCCACTTAGTACAGGGCAGTTCTGGGGTTTCGGGGGTGCCCCTCTCCTGCCCTGTAACAAAAGGTGGGAATAGGGCCTCCCTTGTGGCACAGTGGGTTAAGTCTCAGCACTATGAAGCTATCTGCAGCCACAGCAGCATGAGTGTTACAGGGCAGAGAGGGGGCACCCCCGAAACCCCAAACCTGCCCTGTTCTAAATGGGTTCTGCCATCTGCCGCATCAATACAAAGCATTTAGGAACTTTTGTGGAAACCAGACTTTAATACAATTAGAAAAGACAAAGAATATATTTTCTAAGTCAAGCACCCAGTGTTAACCAACTCCTTGTGGGTAAAAGTCCACACAAACGGGATTGGCCCAAAGCAAGTCTCGAAAGCCTGCCACAAGTCTAGAACAGCTTTTGGCAGGGACCCACACATAAGGGTCAGAAACAGCCAGACAATTCTGGGAGGAACCAAAATGCCTTTCAGCAGGGACCCATCCAAAAGGGTCAGAAACAGCCAGACAATTCTGAGAGGAACAGAACAAAATCAAAACCAAAATTAACACAGCCATCACTAACTTCTCCCTGCCTCTCACCCATATCTATTTCAATCAGTCCAGGCCAGTGCAGCTTCTTTACAAGTCTCTCTGCTCTTTGGGCCTCTTCTGGTTTTCCATCCTTCTTCCATCTCCTTCTGTCTTCCATCTGTGTTCTGTGTCTCCTCTGTGTGTGTTCTCTGTGTGTGTTCTCTCTGTCTCTCTTCAGCTTCTTATATCCTACTCAGTTCCACACTGCCTTGGGTGGGACAGGGAACCTGGGACACACCCTTTCTCCTGGGGACCACCCTGTTACATGAGTTCTAACTCCAGCCAGGGAGCTTCCCACATGGCGCAGCAGACCTCTCCTGCCTCGCCCGCTGCTCCCTGCAGCACTGTGTTTCAGTTGATCTGCCCATTTTGCTCCCCACTCTGTCTCTGGTGAACCCTCTCACCCCCACCCCCACACCTCTGGCCTACACCCCAGGTCTTGTATGCATAAATAAATAAATCTTAAAAAAAAATAAAAGATGGGAATAAAAATTAAGGTACATCACCTTGGCAAAGATGACAAGTAAATCATGAGATTACTGACTTGAGGGTAAGCAGCATTTAATGCCACAAAGATTGGTAAGGATCAAAATTAGTACAAAATTTTAAAGGTCACTTTTGCAAAATGTCTCAACTTAAATCTGCTTACTTTTTGACAAAAAATTTTCTTTCTGCCTTTTTTTTTTTTAGACATCCTTGTTTATTTTTTCACAATATAGGATGTGTCTCTTAAGGTGCCATCACCATAATTTCCCACCACCAAAGTGCCCACAGTCCTCCACCACACTCTCCTCCTCTTCCCCTCTCCCCTTCTCTACTCTCCATGTCCCCCTCCTCCATCCCCTCCCCACCGGAATGTCTCAAACAACTGGTCTGGTTTCGAGGGTAGGTCCCACAGCTTGTCTTTGAGCCTTTGTTTGGTTTCTCTAGATTCCACATGTAAGTGTGTTATGGTGCGTCCCAATAATCATGAGGCAGAGGAACGGTCAGACGAAGCCCTTTGTTAATTTCCCAGCCTGGGGGCTACACTAGCAGCCGGCACAAAGCCCCATCCGCAGAAGTGCAGCCTCGAAGCAGGGGTCAGTAGGGGTTTTAAACCTGCCCTCCGTGCTCTTACAGTACAGCTACTAATTCCATAAAAGGAAAGCAAGCAAACTATGTTACAGAAGCAGAACAGCGGCCCTGCCACGTAGCCAGAAACTGGGTCTTATGTGGAGCTAAGGAAGAGAACGACCTTGCATAAACGGGTGGGCAGAAGGCATGTCTGTCCTCTTGCTGACTCAGGCTGCCTTGGAGTGGGGGTGAGGGTCTGCACTATCTCGTTCACTCTGACAAGTGGAACCACTTGGAATTTTCTCTTTAGGATTTTTTTTTTTTGGTAAAGATTTATTTATTTATGTATACAAGCTGGGGTACAGGTCAGAGGTGTGGGGCGGCAAGAGGATTTGTTGGGGGGAAAAAGGACGTCTGCAACTAACTCCACAGGAAGGTTTATGGACCCCACCTCAGACCAAAGAGATCCAAGACACTAAGGGCTACTAATCCCTTAATTCCATCATCATCCCGAAGAGAGGATTCCTGGAAACTGAGGGGTGCAGTTAAGCAGACAGGTTGGCTATATAACTAGAGTTTTGAACCTTGGGGCTCTCTTGGCTTCTCGCCAGGCTACAGCGTGCCATTGGGGGTTTCCAGCTCTTCGGATCTGGTAGGAAATATTTGGAGATTTATCTTTCTCTTTTTCTCTTTTGTCCCTGAGTTATTGATTTTTAAATTTCCCTTCCTTTTTGTAAATAAACCTTTTATTAACCTTTTTGTGAGTGCCTGCAATTGTTCTTATTATAAGTCCTTTTAAAGCACACGGGTGAGAACCCACAGTCAGGCACCCCATTGTATATCGGGGTTGCCCTCTAACAGGTTCACCAAAGACAGAGTGGGGGGCAGAACAGGCAGATCAACGGAAATGCACTGCTGAGGGGAGCAGCGGGAGAGGTGGGAGAGGTCTGCCACTCCATGTGGGAATCTCCTGGGCTGGGCGGTGACTCAAGTTGCCGCTGCTGACAGCTCCATGGTGCTGCGCTTAACTGCTGCGCCACCAGCGAGGCCCCTCTTTAGGATCTTATCTAAGAGGATGATCACACTTATTCTCAAAAATATATGTTCAAGGCTGTTCTTTGAACTATGACTTATAAAGCAAAAGAAGGTAAGTTATCTAAATGCTGCAAATATAATAATGACACTAAGAATAGAGGCACCCCCAACCCATCTCAGGCAATCCGGGTATGTGTGGTACATGGAGGGTAAAATTCAGCCCTCAAAGCAAACCCATGAGGCTCCCGGCATGTGGTCCCTGAGCACACACAGGGGGTGCAGAGAAGTGGAGCAACTACTGGACCTGGGTGCAAAACCAGGGGTTCTTGTTGAGAGTCTTGTTGCTTCGTCCCCCACTGGTTCCCTGCCCATCAGTACCTGGTATGACTCTGCACCCCAGGCAGTGAACTGTCCCTAATGTTTAAGAATGTTCTATAAGAGGAGATTGTTGGACTGAGAGTTCAGAAAGATATCAAGGGCCAGTGGGATTAAACTTCCCAAACCACATAAATTCCATCGTCCACTTTTATGTTGGTGCCTCTGAGTCAGGAGACCAGCTGGACACTGAGGATACAATGAAGAGCAGAGAGAGGACCCTGGATGTGGAGCTTGTGCTGTGGTGAGAGATGGACACTTAGTAAAGGTGACAAAGACACATGTCAACCCTACCTGAGCCATGTGCTGGGAGGAAAAGCTTTAAAGATTATAACATCAGATAAGCAGGAGACGTAAGAAGGCCCGACTATTATTAACAATACAATCTAAAAGATGTAAAAAAATGACATGTGAATAAAAAACAGGATAGTTATATACCCTCGTAGACAAGAAAGAGCTCTTAGAAATTAACAAGTGTGATCACAGAAATGAATAATTCAGTAGCTGGATTGGAACATTAAAGTCTTACTCCCACTAAATAAAAAGCTAAAAAGCAAGAGAAAGTTCCTAGCAGTCTGAATTTAGAAAGACACTGTTTTAAAATAAACAGGAGTGTCAGTTTAAAGCAAATAGCTCACTAGTGCGGCAGCAGCTCTGCCCCTGGCCCTCCCCCCACCCCCAGCCCCGCCAGCTCCCCTTTCTGTCTGCACCTGTGAAGTTTCTCATTCTATTAGATTTTATCATCATTGAGGGACTCTGACAATGGAGCCTACTTTGAAATCTCTTTCTTCCCTGTTATTACTGTAATCGCCCCAACCTCCTTATTGTTTCTATTTTCACAGCATATCTTTGTCCATCAATTTACTTTCAATGTGTCTTTATGTTGTAAATTCGACTTCTGTAAGCAGAATATAGCTGAGATTTTCTTGACTATTTTTACAATTTCTGTCCTCATGTTTTAAATTAGAACCTGTATAATCTCATTTATATACAATTTTAAACTAAAAACTGTTATTGCTCTTTTTTAAATATATATTTTTATTGTTATTTATGTCTTTTACATTTTGTATTCCCCTTGGGTAGCCCACCACCAATTCACCCATGATCGATCTCCATGGTCCCCTGTGTTCTTTTCTATTCCATTTTGTGCGCTTTTCCTTCCCTCCCTCCGCCTCCCCCCCCCCCGCCCCCACTGATTGTCTCTCTCCTATTTGGTTTCCCTATAGTCCTGTTATAAGTGAAACCATTCAATATTTTTCTCTTTCTTTCTGGCTTATTTCACTGAGTATTATCCCCTCTAATTCCATCCATGTCGCTGCAAATTGCATGTGTTTATCTTCTTTGAATGCTGAATACTATTCCATAGTGTATATGTACCACATCTTCTGGATCCAATCATCTATTTTTGGACATCTGGGCTGCTTCCATACCTTTGCTATTGTGAACAGTGCCACAATGAACATACGGGTGCATGTATCCTTTCGGATTAGTGTTTTTGTATCCTTTGGGTAAATTCCCAAAAGTGGGATTGCTGGGTCGTATGGAAGCTCCATGTTTAGCAGTTTGAGGAATTGCCATACAGCCTTCCATAGTGGTTGGACCAGTTCACATTCCCACCAGCAGTGTAGAAGAGTTCCTTTTTCTCCACATCCTTTCCAGCATTTGTTGTTGCCTGTATTTTTAATGCGTGCCATCCTCACAAGTGTGAGGTGGTATCTCATAGTGGTTTTGATTTGCATTTCCTTGATTATAAGTGATGTTGAGCATTTTTCCATGTATCTGTTGGCCATTTGCTTTTCTTCTTTGGAGAAGTGCCTTTTGAGCTCTTCTGCCCATTTTTTGATTGGGTTATTGGCTTTTTTTTGTTGTTGAGTTGTGTGAGTTCCTTGTAAATTTTTGTTATCAGTCCTTTATCAGATGCATTGTGTGCAAAGATCTTTTCCCAGTTGGTAGGGTGTCTGTTAGTTTTGGTTAATGTCTCTTTTGCTGTACAGAAGCTTTTTATTTTGATGTAATCCCATCTGTTTATCTTGTCTTTCACTTCCTTCGCTTTGAGGGATGTGTCTTTCAAGACTTTGCTGAGATGTATGTCGTGTAGAGTTTTGCCTATATTTTCTTCTATACATTTTATGGTTTCAGGCCTTAGATCCAGGTCTTTTATCCATTTTGAGTTGACTTTTGTGCAGGGTGTGAGGTAGTAGTCTAGCTTCATTTTTTTGCATGTGGCTGTCCAGTTTTCCCAGAACCATTTATTGAATAGACTGTCCTTGTTCCACTGCATTTTTTTTTTTGCTCCTTTGTCAAAGATTAGTTGTTCATAGATATGCGGCTTTAATTCTGGGTATTCTATTTGGTTCCGTTGGTCTTTCTGTCTGTTTTTGTTACAGTACCATGCTGTTTTAATTATTATGGCTTTGTAATATAGTTTGAAATCAAGGTGTGAAATTCCTCCATTTTCTTTCTTTTTAGTTAGGAGGGCTTTAGCTATGCAAGGTTTTTTGTGGTTCCATATGAATTTCATCAGTAGTCGATCTATTTCTTTGAAGAATGTCATTGAGATTTTTATTGGAATAACATTGAATCTGTAAATTGCTTTTGGTAGGATTGCCATTTTGATAATGTTAATCCTTCCAATCCATGAGCAGGGGATGCCTTTCCATCTTCTTGTGTCTTCTTCTATTTCTTTCAAC
>PVIJ01023000.1:0-15046 GCA_004024925.1 Scalopus aquaticus | reverse complement strand
AGAATATAGTAACTGGCACTTTTTGGGGGCCAAAAACCCGATAGTAATCATTTAAGGCATCACCAACTCTTAGCCATCTTTTATGATTTATAGTTCCTTCAAGAGGGAACCAAGGGCAAGTCTGCTTTATAAAATCGAAAAAGGAAAGTAAATCTTTTGTCTTAATCCTAACTCCTCGCGTCCTGAGGGCTTCTTTTAATTGAGCAACATACAGCTTATGCTGACTAATTTCCTGTCCCATTGTCACAAAAAGACCTTAAAAATCTTACCTTACTGTCGGCGCAACAGGCTCTTACGGCGACAAGAATGAGAGGAAACGGCTAGCCACTTTTTTCTGATTGTCTTTTTGTCCTCTGGAAGTCTTCCCGTACTCAGGCCCCACGTTGGGCGCCACTTGACTAGGCCCGCGAGTCCATATCAACGCTGCACCTGAGGAGGAAGCAGGGAGCAAGGGACAGGGGTACGCGAGAAAGTGGAGACAAGTCAAGAAGTCTGATCAAGTCTCGTTTATTGTTCCCAGGGGAAGAGCATAAATAGGGTGAAACTCACGGGGAGGTAACATTAGATAATGCAGGGTGGTCTGAGGTCGGGGATCCAATGAGAGCACAACACGGGAAATAATGGGATGGTCCCGCTGACCTCAGTTTGGGAAGAATGTAGGTGGAGAGGGAAAACAGATCCAAGGCCATCCTTATCGGACCCTAACCTTATGTGGGCAACTCAGGCAATTAGGGCCGTAACTCACCGCTAGGGGCCATCCTGTCTGATGGCTCCCGACAGATCATTTGTTAGTTTCTCTAGATTCTACATGTAAATGGAACCATTCAGAATTTCTCTGTCTCCTTCTGTCTCACTTCACTTAGAATAATCTCTTCTAGTTCCATACATGAGGCCATAAATGGAATGAGTTTATCTATTTTTGATCGTGGAGTAGTATTCCATTATGTATATGTATGATCTTCTCATCTCTTCAGGGACATTTAGATCATTTCCATATCTTGACTATTGTAAACAGTGCTGCTATAAACACTAGTTGGATTTCCTTTTGAATTAGGGATTTTGTTCTTTTTGGATAGATACCTAGGAGTGGAGTTGTTAGATCATATGGTAAATCCTTTTTTAGTATTTTGAAGACTCTCCACATTTCTTCCTTAGGGGAATGCTGGAGGACTATGGCCAATTTGTTATTGGGAAAATTATGGTGACTGTGGGAGAAAACCTATAGTTTGAAAAAAAAAAGAATGTTTAAAAACAAAACATAAATTTTATGGTTTCAGGTCTTACATCCAGGTCTTTTATCCATTTTGAGTTGGTTTTTGTGCAGGGTGTGAAGTGGTAGTCTAACTTCATTTTTTTGCATGTAGCTGTCCAGTTTTCCCAGCACCATTATTGAATAGACTGTCCTTGTTCCACTGCATTTTCTTTGCTCCTTTGTCAAAGATTAGTTGTTCATAGATATGCGACTTTAATTCTGGGTATTCTATTCGGTTCCATTGGTCTTTGTGCCTGTTTTTGTTCCAGTACCATGCTGTTTTAATTATTATGGCTTTGTAGTATAGTTTGAAATCAGGGAGTGAAATTCTTCCATTTTCTTTCTTTTTAGTCAGGAGGGCTTTATCTATGTGGGGGTTTGTGGTTCCATATGAATTTCATCAGTATTCGATCTATTTCTTTGAAGAATGTCATTGAGATTTTTATTGGAATAGTGTTGAATCTGTAAATTGCTTTTGGTAGGATGGCCATTTTGATAATGTTAATCCTTTCAATCCATGAGCAGGGGGGTCTTTCCATTTTCTTGTGTCTTCTTCTGTTTCTTTCAACAGTTTTCTTTGTATAACTCCTTTACATCTTTTGTTAGATTTATTCCCAGATATTTGATTTTTTTGGAAGAAAATATAGGCAAAACTCTACACGACATACATCTCAGCAAAATATGGTCCAACCACTATGGAAAGCTGTATGGCGATTTCTTGAGCTACTAAAAACAGAGCTTTCATATGACCCAGCTATACCACTTTTGGGAATCTACCCAAAGGACACAAAAACACTAATCCAAAAGGATACATGCATCTGTATGTTCATTTGGCACTGTTTACAATAGCAAAGGTATGTAAGCCACCCAGATGTCCAAAAATAGATGATTGAATCAAGAAGATGTGGTACACATACACAATGGAATACTATTCAGCATTCAAAGAAGATAAACACATGCAATTTGCAGCAACATGGATGGAACTAGAAAGGATCATGTTCAACAAAATAAGCCAGAAAGAAAGAGAAAAATATCGAATGGTTTCACTTAGGACTATAGGGGAACCAAATAGGAGAGAGACACTCAGCAGGGGAGGAAAGGGGAGGGTAAGGGCACAAAATGTAATAGAAAAGGACACAAGGGACCATGGAGATGGATCACGGGTGAACTGGTGGTGGGTTACCCAAGGGGAATACAAAATGTAAAAGATATAAATAACAATAAAAAAATTTAAAAAAATTAAAACAAAAACAAGATAATAATAATACTAATATTACTAGTACTACTAATAAAATGAAACAAAAAGAAATGATTTCCAGTCAAGAATCCTTTATCCTGAAATGTTAACATTCAAGAGAGAAGGAAGGGTAAAGAGCTGCATTGAGAAGCAAAATCTAAAAGAACTTAACAACACCAAGCCACAAGTGAAGGAAGTGTTAAAGAGTTTATTATAAAGCAGTAGAACAATACCTACAGAGGTTATAACATGAAAGAGGAGAACAACAATGTGGCTTCATCAGAGGAAATCTGAGGCAAGACAATCCATTAGCCACACAAATAATCCATTACATACTAACACCAAAATAATCTTCAAGCAAAAATCAATAGTAGTAATAATGAGACAACATCAATGGAACCTAAGCAAAGCAAGAAGGGATGACAACTAAACAAACAAACAAAACAACAATAATAATTAAAAAAAAGCCAAATAAAAGGCAAACTATAAAAACAAAAAGGAAACAAAATTGAAAATTACCTTTTATATCCCTACAATCACCTTAAATCTATGTGGCCCGAACTCACCACTAAAAGTTAGAGCATCTGAGTGAATTTCAAAACAAATTACAATCTTCTGCTTTTTACAAGAAACCGTCCTCACTAACAGTGACAAACACAGTCTTGGACTTAAAAGCTGGGAGTCAATCCTACAATTAAAAAGCAACAAAAAGTATTAAGAACAGCTATAATTATATAGATAAAATAGACTCCCAGCTTTTAAAATGTATTACAAGATAGGGCATTGTATTACATTATAAATAAGGGCCAAGTACTACAAAAAAAATAACACTCTTAAACATGTATGTATTGAAACTGTTTCATTTTCCATCCTTGTGATTGGGCTGTTCGGGTTTTCTATTTCTTCCCTATTCAGAGTCAAGTGATTTTGTAATTGTAATAAACTATCTATTTCTTTTAGATAATTGAACTTATTGGCATATAA
Source organism: Scalopus aquaticus (assembly GCA_004024925.1). Classification (NCBI taxonomy): domain Eukaryota; kingdom Metazoa; phylum Chordata; class Mammalia; order Eulipotyphla; family Talpidae; genus Scalopus; species Scalopus aquaticus. Next base: position 11,573 of record PVIJ01023000.1, on the reverse strand, counting down.
ATGTTCATAGTCATCTCTTATTAGTCTCTCAGTTTCTACAGTTGTTGTAACTTCTCCACTTACATTTCTAATCCTGATTCTTCTTATTTTCTTAGTGAAACTAGCCAAAGGCAAACCCACTTTTTGGTTTCTACTCCCTCTTCTTTTTTTTTTTTCTGTTTCTATTTCTTATTTTATTTCTGCTCCAAGTTTTGTTATTTCTTTTATCATACTGGCTTTTGATCTCTGTTCTTTATCTTTTTAAGTTCCTCAAGATAGGAGATAAGGTTATTTGAGTTCTTTCTTTTTTTTTTTTTAATTTATTTATTTATACATACAAGCTGGGGTACAGGCCAGAGGCATGGGGTGGTGAGAGGGTTCACCAGAGACAGAGTGGGGAGCAGAACAGGCAGATCAGAAATACACTGCTGAGGGGAGCAGCGGGCGAGGCAGGAGAGGTCTGCCGTGCCACGTGGGATTCTCCCCTGCTGGGTGTTGAACTTGCATTATGAGAGGCCGACAGCTCCGCAGTGCAGCGCTCAACCGCTGCGCCACCATGGAGGCCCTCTTTCTTGTTTCTTGATGTTGGTCTTTGTTGTATATACTTGCCTCTTCTGTAAGGTTGTATTCTCACTGTTATTTGTCTGGAGGGTTTGTTTTTTATTCTTCTTTTGATTCCCTGATTAACTTAATAGTTTTTCGGAGTGTTTTTCAGAGTGTTTTTGTAGTTAATTCTTAGTTTGACATCTTTATGGTAACAAAAGATACTTGGTATGATTTTGATTTTCATGAATTTGTTGATACTTGTCTTGAGATGCAGTATTTTGTCAGTTCTGGATGATGTCCCATATGCACTTGAATACAATGTTTATTCATCTTTTTGGGGAGGGTATAATGCACTATAAATGTCTATTAAACTCATGTTGCCTTGTTCTTTGTTTAACACTATTATGTCCCTATTTATTTTCTATTTAGTTGATCTGCTCATCAACTAAATGAGGGGGAAATTTTGAAGTCTCCTACTAATTTATTTTTTCCCCAATGTTTGCTTTCAGACTTGATTGGAACTATCTAATATATTTTGGTGCTTCTCTATTTGTTGAATATAGTTTGATGAGTTTAATGTCTTCTGGGTGTATTTTATATTTCATTTATTATACAGTGTTCCTCTCTGTCTCTTGTTACACTTTTTTAACTGGAAATCTATTTTACTTGATGTAAGTATTGCTGTTCTTGCCTTATTATGCATCCAATTTGCAGCACCATGTGGGAATCTCCCCGGCTGGGTGTCCAACTTGCGTCACCGCTGCCAACAGCTCCAAGCGCAGTGCTTAACTGCTGCGCCACCAGGTAGGCTTGACATTGGAAAATTTTAACACTCCATTTACAACTAAAGACAGAGAAAAAAGATAGAGGACAAAGAAGAAAACAACAGCCATATGACTATGAGGAACTAGATTAAATAGATTTGAGGTATTTACAGACTATTCCATCCAAGATCTCTGCATAACCATTGTCTTCAAATACACGGGGAACATTTTCAAGAATCAAGCATGCATGTGGACAATATCAATTTGAAAGTAAATCTATGAAAATTGAGACAATATCAACTACTCTTTCTGAGTAGTTGTTGTAGTGGTAGTAGTTTTTGAACATAATACTATAAAATTAGAAATAAACTTGAAAAACAGGTAGAAGTGATAAACACGTAGAAATTAAATGATATCCTATTCAATAGCTATTGGATAAAATTAAAATTAAATTTCATAATACTATAACCTCACAAACAAATTTTATCACACTTTTAAAAAAGAACTTATGCCCATCTTGCTCAAAGTGCTTTTAAAAAAATGCAAGTAAGGATACTCCCAAATGCATTTTATAATGCCAACATCACCTTAATAAGAAATCAGATAAAAACAGTACAAGAAAATACAATTATATTCCAAATATCCTCCATAGTGCCAGTAAAATGAATTCAATAATATATTACAAGAATTATAATGGCTCCACGGGTGAACAGGTGGTGGGTAACTTATGGGGAATACATAATAATGTAAAAGATATGAATAACAAAAATAAATATCTATTATATTAAAAAAAGAATTATTTAGATAAAGTCAATTTGTAAATAAATCTATATTTATTTATCATCATTTGGGATTTATCACAGGTTTTCAAAGATGTTTTAATATATGTAAATAAGCAATGTAATATATTACACCAACAAAAGAATGTATAAAAATCATATGCTATAAAGAGGTACAAAGAAAGAATTTGGTAATTTTCAGCATCTATTTATGATAAAAAAAAAACCTAGGCAATACTGAAATAGAAGGGATGCACTTCAGTATGGTAAAGGTCACATGTTACAAGCCATCAAACAACATAATACTTAAATGTGAAAAGTGAAAGCTTCCCTTTAAACTAAGGAACTAGTCAAGGATGACAAAGGTCACCACTCCAGTTTTATATGTTTTAGTTGAGTAATTAGGTAAAAGTAGGAAATAAACAAAATCCAAGTTGGAAAAGAAATCATGAAATTATCACTATTTATAAAGGATATGATATAAAACCCTAAATACTACAGTGAAAATCTGTTAGAGACAATACAACAAAATGACAGTTTATAAAATCAACATACAAACATCCATAGCATTTTAATATAAAGAAAAGGAAATAAAGAAAATAATGTCATTTTTAATTGCTCCAAAAGGTGTTGAATACCTTGGAATTAACCTGACTAAGGACTTATAAAATAACTACTAAGTGTTATTCAAAAGCTTAATGACAAAAGGAGGTTGAAGTATATCCCATACTCAAGGATGGGCATAATTGATATAATCAAAATTACTATCCTACCTAAAACAATAAGGAAATTTAATGTAATTTTCATCAAAATGACAAAATATTCATTAAACAAATTAAACAAAAATATTAACAATTACATGGAATCACAGAAAGTCTCAAATAGCCAAAAGAGTCCTGAGAGAAAAAGAGGGAAAGAGAAGTATCATGTTAACCTGATCTTGAACTTAATTATAAAGTAACTGCACAAAAACCAAATATGGTATTGTCACAAAAGTAGCTACATGGATAAATGGAACATAATGAAAGTCCACAAATATATCAATATACACATCAACACTTAATTTATGATATAGCGTCTATGATCATTAATGGGGAAAAGGTCTCTTTAACAAAAGGTGTTAGGAAAACTAGGAAGCCACATATGTAAAAATGAAAATTGATCACCCTCTAACTCCATGCACAAAAGTAAATTCAAAATGGATTAAAGATTCAGATACAAGACCTGCACAATAAAATTCTAAGAAGAAACAGTAGTGATATGTTTAATTACACCAAGTTGAAGGTTTTTATAGCTGTGACCCATATGGCAAGGAAAATTAAAGAAAAAAATAAACAATTGGCGTTACCTCAAATTAAAAAAAACTTCTATACCACAATAAAATATATAAGAAGATTAAAAAGAAATCCTAATGAATGGGAAAAATATTCACATAATACATATCATTGATATCCAAGATATAAATATACTATATGTATACAATTCAACAATAGAAATGCAAAACAACCCAACAAAGAAATGGGCAGCAGACATAATCAGACAATTCGCCAAAGAGAGACAACAGTCCAAAAAGCCAACAGATACATGAAAAAAAAAGTTGATTATGTCTTCCAAAATCAGAGATGCAGGATGCAGGCTAAAACCACAATCAGTATTTCCTCACACCCCTGGTACATATTAAAAAGATAGCCAACAATAAGTGCTGGAAAAGATGTGGAGAAATAATTGGGAATAAAAACTAGAGCAGCCATTATGGATAGAGATAAGGATTTACCTTAAAAATACAAAAATGGAGATACCATACAACATAGCAACTTCACTCTTGGACATCTATCAAAGAACATGAAATCAACGCCAAAAAAAACCCCAAACCTATATGTTCCACAATGTTTATTGCAGCATTGTTTATTATTATAAGAGCTAAGATAAGGAAGCAGCCTAATGTTCACTGATAGAAGACTAGATAAAGAAGATGTGATATGACCGTACTATGAACTATTATTCAGCCATAATATTCCCATAATAGTTTGTTGCCATTAACAGAAAGAAATACTTAAGGAGTTTGAAGAGAATTATGTTCAATAAAACAAATCAGCATTAAAAAGATAAATGTCAGACATTTTTATAGGGGATGATTCAACAAAGTAAAATACCTAGAAAAACTAGGAGACATTAATAAGCAAAGTGAAGCCTGTGAGACTAAGAGGAATCAATAGGGAGAAAGGGACAAAGGGACATAGGAATGGTGATGGGGGGATAAAAATGAAATAAAATGCAAACTAAAAATAGAGAAATTGTCATATAATTTTATTAAGAACTTTTCCCAAGAAATTTTATCCAATTTGACTCTATAAAACCATATGATATACTCATGTCTCTACAATTTGGGTTACTAAAGTTGTATATTACTTTCGTGGTGAAAGCAATTATTTTAAAAACCCAAGCTATCAATCAATAAGAAAGTGTTCATAGAAATAAATTTCCTAATTTTGTGTTACCTTATGATTTGCTTTCAAAGAAAATATTTTTGTTACTATATCTGCTAAAGTATTTTAATTTGGAACTTCAATACGTTTAGAGATAGATTTTTTTTAATATGTAATCTGGTGTAATTAGAGCTAATTGTACAATCATATACAAAATGGATTTTATTTAAGATAAACATTTACGACTACACTATTAGTTTACCTTATTTGTATCATTTCTTGATCTCCTTTAAATTTACCAAAAAAAAAAAGTACTTTAAATGAATATATCCTCCCTGCTCATTTAAATTATCATTCTAATGCTTGCTTGTTTAAAGGAAAAGCAAGAGAGAAAGGCAAAGAGAATCACTCAGGGAGAAAGAAAAGCCTGAGAGAAAGCATATCACTTCAGAATTCCCATGCTGCCCAAAATTGATCAATGTCTAAAATTTGTGCATATTTGCATAAACTTTCTCCTTGCAAGTGTGTCTGTGTACACAGACAGACACAGACAGTGTAAATTTTCCTACAAAGACTTCTCCACAATCTGCTTTCCTCACTCATATACAATATATTGTGTAACCATGTCAATATGCATCTATCTTCTGAATATTTTGCAGCAGCTTTACTGTATTCTATTATTCAGAATTGGCTGCCAATTTAAACTGTAATTCAAGAGCAATAGAAATTCAATAAAGATGTAGCAGCGTGAAAATCTGCAACAAAACTACAGCTGTTGGCTCAAGAACCAGACATTTTCAGATAAAATTTTACTGAAGAAGAAATTAAAAATCCTTAAATGGACTAGCAATCACTGTAGTCATAATTAGTCTGAGTAGCTTTTTAACCTGGCTTTTGGCACTCCATTTTTTGCATAGCTCCCCACCCCCATCTGTTGTCGCCCCACTGTTCAACTCTCCTTGAGGGAGGGGGGTGTGCTACTTTTAGATATACCCACTAGCAAAATATCACCCACTTCCAGTGACCCAACTTAGCTGTCTCTTTACATAATAGGAGCATTCTACAGAGAGTGCCTGCTTAGGATGCAGCATTCTAATTCTGATAAAAATCCATTTGGGGCTCATAGTTGAAATACTTGTTCAATATATCTGTTCACATTGTGAGATACAATCACTAATTCATAAAATTTTCTCTTCTTTGGCATGACTCTAGGGCCACAAAAAGAGAATGTATCTCTTTTCATGCCTGACCTTTCTAAATAAACCTTTCAGATTTATTCAAATTTCCACTACATTTTCAAGTTAAGTGGTAACAAAAATGAAATAAAAGAAAAAATATATAGTTGAATATGATGCTATTTATATAACCAAGAGTCTGTGAACCAAGGATGCCTGCTTTTATAAAATTGAGTGAAATAAAGACACATATATATGTATTGCCTCTGACTGCCTAAGCTTTATGACAACATAGTAGAATAGCTGTAGCCTAAAAATCTAAAATACTTACTATTTGTTTTTTTTAAAGATTTATGTATTTTTGCATACAAGCTGGAGTGAAGGCCAGAGGTGTGGAGCAGTGAGAGGGTTCACCAGAGAAAGAGTGGGGAGCAGAACAGGCAGATTGACCAAAATACACTGCTGAGGGGAGCAGTGGGTGAAGCAGGAGAGGTCTGCTGTGCCATGTGGGAATCTCCTCAGCTGGGCATCGAACTCACACTGCAGCTGCTGAGAGCTCCACGGCACTGTTGTGTCACCAGGGAGGCCCTAAAATACTTACTATTTAACCCTTTACTGCATTAAAAAGTTTGTCAACCCCTGCTATAGATCAATATTCAATAATAATTTATAGTAATTTGATGTGTTGTCTCTCCAGAATTCCAATTTTTTTATGAAGACACAGTGCCTTAGCTCAATGAAATACTCCCAGTGATAAGAATTCTTAGCACATTAACTGTTCAGTAAGACATGTCTTTCTCTGGGAACAGAGAGGTGCTTCAAAGACATCATTTTGAGGGTCCATCAAATGCCTTTTCACCTTCAGTCATTCTAGTACCACAGCGGCACTTAGAAAGAGCCACACCATGCTAATCAGCAAATTTCCTCTCTGAAAGGAAGAAACAAATTAGCACTTTCTTTTTCAGTGTGAGTTGACGGGAGATTGCTTACTGGTATATCCACCACCCTTCCTGTCTTCTGTCCCCACTTTGATCACTAGCAAAAAGTCTGAGGTGTAGGAGGGGCCAGCAACAAAAGCATGAGTGCCTGCAGATGTGGGTGTGTGCATCTGACAATGAAACTTGGAAAAAGAAGAGAGAATGTGTTTCAAAGGACAGAGACCATCTGTAGGAAATTACAAACATGAGATCATGTGTGAGATCAAGATTGAGAAACTGAGTGTGTAAGAGACTTCAACAGAATGAATGATAGAGATGTGTATGTGCCCAGAAAGTTGAGCTTGCTGGAGTCAATGAATAAGGCATGGAAGGATATGTGTCACAGAGTAACCATGTGTGGTTTATTGTCTATGTGAAAGAATAGGAAAGGAAAATAAATGAAAGAAATTAGAAAAAAGAAAAATATATCTTAACTGATGCATTTGATTTTCATGACCAATAATTTATTGGATTATTTCATGAACACATGAAATTTATTGGAAATATATGTGTTCCTTATATCTTAATTCATTGTGTGCCTAGCAAATATTTTTACTTCAAGTTTCTCACAGGAATATGGACTAATCTCAAATGCGTTACATTTGGCCACATCAAATTCTTAGTTTTTATACATAGAGAATTCATGGGCTTAAAGGTAATTTTATAATAAAACCATATAATGTATCTTGCAAAAATCCAAACGCACATCCTCTTATTTCAAATATCTTTGTTGCACCCTCTAATTTTACCAGTAATGTTATTCAGTAGTGCTCATATCTCCAAAGATGCAAAACCAGGACATTCTCCTCAATTAGGCCTTTTATTTCCATTTACCATGTAATTGCCTCTGAATACGTAACAATATGCGATGTTTCTCAACAACTCAAAGATTTCTGTTTTCTGGGTCTCCCCCAGCTACTTATTTATAGAAGAAACTGAAATACAGATTCTTTACTTAGATAGAGTAAGGGAAAACATGGTAAAAACAAAACAAAACAAAAGCAAAAATGGAGCTCCCAAGAAAAAGATCTGTGTGCTCTTTTTCAAAGAGGGGCGAAGAAAGAACTGATCCCTTAGTCATCACAAGAAACTGACTCAGGGAAATTTTTTCACCTCTGAAGATAATTTTATCCCCTTCTTCCTCCTACCTCTCTGAAGAACAGGGAGAACTTTGTAAGGTAAGATGAAGGAAGTAACATTCTTTGAAATAGATCATATAGTATTTTAGAGATACCATACCACATTCCACTAACCGGGTGATTTAAAAACACAAAACTTTATTCTCAGGGATTAAGGGGAAAGATTATGGACAGCCGGAATCCTTAAGTCATCATTTCCTTCACAGAGACTGAGGGTAGGCATCTGGAGGGAGCTGTCACAGCAGGAATGAAGCAAGAGATGTGAGGACCACTGTCTCGACAAGCAGGAGAGACAGAAACATTGAAAAGTATGGGAAAGACAGAAACAGTAAATCAAGAATAATGCAAGTTAAGCTAGAGAGTATCCACACTTACTCAACCAAGTCCAGGTTCTCCCTTGGTCCCAGAAAGGAAGGAGAATACATACTTCTCAAGAACATAGCTATTCAACTGTAGCGGCAAGAAGACACCAGGAGCACAGGTTTCCACGAAGCTGCACAGGTGGGTCAAAAGGGAAAGAGTACTGGGGCCCTCAGAGGCCTCGGCAGACTTTTATTCATATTTCTTGTGAGGCAGCCAGGTGCAGGACAGGTAGGGTGGCCGGGGGGCCAGGAAGCTAGCAGGCCCCCTAACCCCTAGCAAATCTTCACCTTCTTGGGGCTCTCTGGTGGTGTCTTGGTGTCTTGCTGCTGCTGTTTCTGCCATGTACTCTCACTGCTCCTGCTGTGCTCTTCCCCCTCGTGCTCTCTGTGTCTGCCCCCACACACGTGCATGTCACACTACGCCTTGCTATGCCACACTACGCCACGTTACACCACACTATGCCACGCTGCGCCACAATACACCACACTACACCACGCCCTTCTTCAGGCACCCACCATCAGGCAAGTGCGTAGGCCTGCAGAGGCCCATCACCTAGGGTCGGGGTGGGGGTGGGGGGCAGAAAATCCCAATAACTCTTCCGCCTACCCTACAACACTCTTCAGTTAGGGGCACCAGGCAGCCAGTGACTAGATTCAGCAGCGGGGAGAACCATTTATATGTCCCCTACATAGATCCCTGGACTCCCAAGATTATCTCTGTTTACTGTGGGGAGCTGTGGGAGTGACTTTTTTCTCCAGTGTGACTGCCGACCTGTGCCCAGAGTGCAAGGAAAGAAACTGTGAGTGACACTTCTTGAGTTATGAGGGACAATGAAAGATCTTCCCATACTAACAGAAGCTGGGAAACTTTGTCAACACCAGAACTTTGCTATTAAAAAAAAAAAACTATTGAATGAATAGTATCATTCCTATCTAAATCAAGGAGAAGCAAATCCACATTCACACACAAACACACACATACACACGCACAAACTGAACAAGGAATTAGATAGAAACAGAAAACTAAAGACAAAATGGCAATCATGAATTATCATATGTCAATAATCACCCTAACTGTAAATGAAATGTTTTCGTTAATCAAAAGTCAAAAAGTGACTAGTTGGAATGTAAAAGAAAACCTAAATTCCTTCTGACTCCGGGACATTCATCTAAATTCCAAAAATAAACATTGACTCCAAGTAAATGCTAGAAAAAAAATCCTATAAACAAATGAAACCCCCAAAGAGGCAGGTACAGCTATACTTACACGAGCAAAATAGACTTCCAGATAACAAAAAGGAACAAGACACAGAGATTAACATTATATAATGGCAACGGATCAGAAGCCAGTAAGATTTAAAACTCATCAATATGTATGCAACAAATAGGAGCATCAAAATATGTAACAACTATTGAAAAGCATAAAAAAGGACATTGGCTGCAACACTTAATAGTAGGAAACTTGAAACCTCACTTTTATCAGTTGGCAGATCAATTGACAAACCTGACTGAAAATAAACAAGGAAACAAACAATAACCTTAAATGAACAATTTAGAACTTAAGGGCCTAATATACAGGGCCTTACATCCCCCCAAAATATGAATACAAATTCTTTTCAAATGCACACAGAAAATTCTATAGGTTAGATGGTATCTTGGGTCACAAAACAAGTGTTTCAATAAGTTCATGAAGATTGAAATCATAGCAAGTATGTTTTTCTACAATGCCATCAAAGTATACATTAGCCACAAAAGGAAAACAGGAAAAAAATCTCTATTAAGTGGAGGTTGGACAACGCACACTGAATAACTATTGAGTTAATGATGAAATCACAAAGAAATTAAAAAAAATACCTTGGTACAAATGAAAATACAACCACAACCCATCAGAACCTATGAAGCACAGCAAAAGCATTACTAAGTGGAACATATGGGGCCTCCTTGGTGGTGCAGCAGTTGAACACTGCACTGTGGAGCTGTCAGCAGCGGCGACATGAGTTCAACACCTGGCCAGGGAGAATCCCACATGGTGTGGCAGACCGCTCCTGTCTCGCCTGCTGCTCCCTTCAGCAGTGTATTTCTGTCAATCTGCCTGTTCTGTTCCCCACTCCGTCTCTGGTGAACCCTCTACCCGCCCCACACCTCTGGCCTGAACCCCAGCTTGTATAAATAAATAAATAAAATTTTTAAAAAATACCTAAGTGGAACATATGTAACAATAAAGGCCCATATCAAGGAACAATAAAGAGCTCAAGTAAACAACCTTACCTCTCACCTGAAGGGACAAGGAAAATAAAACAAACAGAAAAATCGATAGAAGGAAGAAAATGATAAATATTGGAGAAAAAAAATGGGTGAAATAGAAATTAAAAAAAACAATGTAAAGGATCAGTGAAACAAAAAAAAACTGTTCTTTTAAAAAATAGACAAACCTCTAGGTAGATTCACTAAGGAAAAAAAAAGGACAAAAGTCTAATAAATAGACTCATAAATGAAAGAGAAGTTACAGCAGACATTGTAGAAATGCAACCGCTAGAAACTTATATAAGCGAGCAAATTAAATAACCTAGATGAAATGACCTATTTCTTAGAAATCTACAACCCCCTGAGATTAAATCAGAAAGAAATAGAAAACCTAGAAAACCTGAGCAGATCAATCACAAGCAAGAGAACTTGATAGTGATCAGAAGTCTACCAACAAAACCCAAAAAAACCAACCCTGGATATTTCATTAGTGAGTTACAAAAAATCTTCAAAGGCAAATTAATACTGACCCTTAAACTCTTGAAAAATATAGATATATGGAATGCTTCCAAACATATTTTATTTTTTTATTTTTTATTTTTTATAATATATATTTTTATTGTTATTTATGTCTTTTACATTTTGCATTCCCCTTGGGTAGCCCACCACCAATTCACCCGTGATCCATCTCCATGGTCCCTTGTGTTCTTTTCTATTTCATTATGTGCCCTTTCCCTTCCCTCCCTCCGGCTCCTTCCTCCCCCCCTCCCCCCCACTGATTGTCTCTCTCCCATCCGGCCTCCCTATAGTCCTGTTATAAGTGAAACCATTCGATATTTTTCTCTTTCTTTCTGGCTTATTTCACTGAGTATGATCCCCTCTAATTCCATCCATGTCACTGCAAATTGCATGTGTTTATCTTCTTTCCATGCTGAATAGTATTCCATTGTGTATATGTACCACATCTTCTGGATCCAATCATTTATTTTTGGACATCTGGGTTGCTTCCATACCTTTGCTATTGTGAACAGTGCTGCAATGAACATACGGGTGCATGTATCCTTTTGGATTAGTGTTTTTGTATCCTTTGGGTAAATTCCCAAAAGTGGGATTGCTGGGTCATATGGAAGCTCCATGTTTAGCAGTCTGAGGAATCGCCATACAGCCTTCCATAGTGGTTGG
>PVIJ01022999.1:0-15026 GCA_004024925.1 Scalopus aquaticus | reverse complement strand
TTTAGATACCCCACTGCTGCTGGGGTGCTGTGTGGTGAGCCCCAGTGCTCTCTTGGTTGCCTGGCCCTGTTGGTGCCTACCCATCACTTTCCTAGACTACACTGGGCAGGCTGTGGGGAGCCTTGCTGGGTGCGTGGGGAGAGGTGTTTGTCCAGCCTACACTGACCCCAGGAGAATCTCCCTGCAGGAGGTCACCTTGTCTTCAAGTTTTTACTAACTTTATCAAACATCAGCATGATCAGTCTCTCCTTGGCCATGCGATGCCCCTGTTTTCTTCCATTTTGTATTACTGGGAATAGAAGTAAATGAAGGCCAGGAAAACACCTTTTAGAACAAGACAGCTCTAACATGCCAAACCCACTTCTCCCTATTGGGCTTAACATGCCATTTTTCCAAGTGGTTTGGGGCCTGTGGTGTCGTTTACTCTCCAAAGAAGGTGGGGGAGGCTGGCTCCATCCCCAACTCTGCCACAACCAGGTTTTTCCAGAGTGACTTCATCCTTCCATGTAACACCTCACAGTTTCAAAAATATTAGCTCTCTTGCTGTTTAAATAAAAGTATAAAATCATGTCCCCAAACCACGTGGCAAGAATTTTTTAATCATCTTCGATTTGTAGTGAAGACATAGTTGACATAGCCTTGTAGTGACACCTAGTCCTGTGGTCCCGGCTTCCACCTCCTTCCAACCTGTCACCATCAAATCAGTCAATCAATCAATCAATCAATCAATCATACTGCATAGCTGATTGGCTCTGTGTGGCCAGTGTGTGCATGTGTGCGTGCATGTGTGTATGTGTATGTGCTACCGCACATGGTTTGGAGCCGCTGGTCACCCTGAATTGTCCCCCATTGTGATGCCTCTCCATGCACATACCTACTCTGTGCAGCAAACCATGGGCCCCGGGCCTAACCTGACCTGCCACCTGTTTTTGTAAACAAACGTATTGGAACACAGCATGTCACTCACAGTTGTATTGTCTTGGGCCGCATTTGTGCTACAGCCCAGGGGGTGTGGCTACAGCAGAGACCGAATAACCTGCAAAATCTAAAATATTGACTATAAGAAGTAGTAACCCTTTACAGAAAAGTTTACTGCTTTACAGAATAGGACCCAAGAAACAAAGATGTAGAAGAAAGCTCAGCTCCAGCCACTGGCAGGGCTGTGCCAACGTCTGTAGCATGTGGAATGAGCTGCCAGCCATGCAATTGTTGGGTGTCGATTCAAGAAGAGGTGGATGACATTAGTGGAGGCTGAGGGTCTGGTCCTACTATGGGAGGAAGGTCTGGAGGAAACTCTGGGGCCCTGTCCATGTTCCTCAATATCACCTCTCTCCCCACACAAGCTGGAAAGACGCGTCTGGGGGCCGCTGATGAGGTAGATGGGTGCGAGTGTCCCGTGGTCAGACCACAGTAAACGAGCACGGAGGAGGAATGCTGCCAGCTGTGCGTATGGAGGGTTTATGTAAAGTGTTTGATGTGCATTTATCCTTCAAGCCTTCTAACAGGCCATGAAAAGCTATTATTAGCTCCATTTTATAGATGAGAAAACTGAGGCTGGGACAGTTAGTAAGGTCATAGCCAGTAAACAGCCTTGTCTGGGTCTGACTCCAAAACCCACAACTTAACCTTGGTGCTGGGCTGCCTGGCAGAGCAGGCTGGGGCACATCAGCCCGTCGCTGGGTCAAAAGCCGAGATGACTTCTCACTTCCTGTTAAGGCCCTGGGGCCTCCCTCAGAAAATGTGTAGATGTTGTTAATCTGCAAGGAAGGAACCTTGTGGATATTTGTAAAATGGTTGCAAACTTTTGTGTAAGCCAGGATTGTCAAATAGGGACACTCCTGCTACTTGCCCATTTTTTCCTTTGTGTTTCTGTTGCTGCATCTTTATCTCCCTCTGTCTCCATGTCCCTCCGCATCACCTGGAGCCAGAATCATTGGGGGGGGTCTGTGCAACTCCCAGCCCAGGGTGGCCTGTCAGGACACAGAGGACTCCCTCCCGACCACTGTCAGCGCAGGCATAGAAGGCAGGAGCTGCTGGTGGGCCTCTGCCTGGCTCTCGCCCCCTCCGCCCTCACTGCACCAAGGGGGATGTTTCTTACAGCAGGTCAAGAGATCGGCCCCATCTGCCTGCACCCACTCCACAGAGGGCCCTGTCCTTCCTCTCCCTCTTGGGGGAATGGCTTGTGGGCCTGCCACCTGGGCCTGATGTCTACAGGGCCTGGGAGGTGGGGTAAGGCGTCTGCCTGGGGCCCACCTGGTGGACATCATGGAGGGTTTTACAGTCTACAGCAAGCAGACACAGCTGACTAGGGCTTCAGTGTTGGGCTCAGCCTGGTGAGGTGGGGGTACCCGTGGGCTCTGCTGGCAGATATCTAGGGGTTGCCTGAAATTCATGCCTCTGGGGAGCAGGGTCGGGCCAGGAATATCCAGATGCCAACCTTCCCTCTCGCTGCCTGCTTCCCATCCTGGGTTCTCAGCCCCATCGCCTGAAATTTTGCTCCACAGAGGCAATCTGAAAGTCTCTTTCAGGGACTGCTGCCTCTCAGGACCATCTTGTTCCATTCCCTGTCAGAGGAGTTAAGATCACTGAGGGGTGGACACAGCATGGCTCATGTCTGCACCCAGGAATGAGGAACTGGATGACGGAGGGTAGCTCTTAATCCTTCCAGGCTCCCTGGTGTTGGGGTGACCATGAAGATCACTGGCCCATGTGGTGGCCAAGGCTGAGTAGGCGAGGTCTCGGCAGGGTTCCAGGTTTGGTAGAAGGAGGCAGGGCTCCTGACCCCAGCTCTGCTCCAGCCACTGTGCTGTGTGGGCCCCAAACAGCACAGGGAGCCTACCGGGCAAGAGGCAGTGGGGTTCAGACAGGCAGAGGTGCTGCCTCTGGTCTGAGGTACGCTCAGCCTGGCTGACTCAGTTCCCTGCGGGGCCATGATGGTGGCAGCATCCCAGGAGGGCCCCGTGCCCCATGCCCCATGCCCCATTCTCCATGACCAAGAATCAGGGCTGACTCAGTGGCCTGAGGCCACGAGGCGGGTTGAGCCTGACTGTGCAGTAGCTCTGTCCATGTGTTCACAAGTTCATATGGTGCCAAAGCTGGCCTCCCCTTCTTGAACATGCTGGGGTCTCTGGCCTCCAAGTCCTTGCTCATGCAGGGGCTGCCCAGCCCAAGAGTTCCCTCTTCCCTGAACCCCTCTTCCACCTCCCCATTAGAGGGACATCCTCCTCTTTGTGGCCTTTACAAGCCGCCTTTACAAGCTGCCTGTCAGGGTTAAGGCTCCTGCCTAAGCCTGTCTCCCATGGGGCTCACAACTTCCTTGAGGGTGGGGCCCCCCTTCTCAGTTCTGAATCACACACTGGCCCTTTGCTTCCCTGCCTGGCCTGTGGACCCTCACATATGTTGGCTTCAATGGGATTGAATGCAGACCAGCCCAAGGAGCTGGAGCTGCTATTTGCATGAATTTGGGGTGGAGTAGGGTGCTATAGTTCTGATCCTTTTGGACCCCTGTTCCTAAGCACAGCAGAGGGGAGGGTGCCCCCTACACCTTACTGGGCACAGTAAATTCTTTTGGGTAGGATACAGGGAATTTTTTCACCATCTCCAGTCTGACCATTGAGAAAATGTGCTAACATAAGGGAAAATGTGAACACCGAAATTTGGCAAAGCCTCACCCCCAGGCTTCTGAGGGATCAGATGCAAATGAGGAGGGCTGAGTCAGGAAGGGCAATTAACTGAGTAATAAGGGAAGACTATACTTTAATGGAGTAGTTTCAGACAGTGATTAGGTTTTGAATTGTGTGTGTGGGAACTTCAGGATCCCCTTACCTTAAACTGGGAGTCGCCCTGATTCACCTATACCTGAAGCCTACTGGGCATGAGGCTTATTATTTTTACCCCTTATTGGCCATGGGTCCTGCTATCCCAGGGTCTAGATATCTGATCCTGCCTCTAGCCTCTCCCCAGGCCTGGCAGATTGGGGTGATGAAGGACGGAGGGATTGCCTTTGATGGCAGTTGGGGAAGTCCCTGGCACTTTGTCACCAGCTCTGTCTTGTCAGCAAACTTCCTGCTTCGTCCCAGTCCTGACTTGCCCTACGGGAACAGGTGCGCAAATTCCTGAGTGACGTGGAGACAGGCAGCGCAGTCCCAGCCTGGCTCCACCCCCTCCCCGCTATGGCGTGGGCCGGAGGGAGGGCACAGTCTTTCCTGGTGCTCTGGTCTTGGAGGCAGGTGGCCTTGGCAGTTGCCCGGAGAACGAATTGTCATGACAAAAACAATAAAAGCTCATCACTGTCATGTTTATTGCATTCTTTCTGCACTTGGGACCTTTCTATGTGTTCTTTCAAGCCCCCAAGTGGCCTGTCACAGATGAGGGGACAGACTCAGAGAAGTGACTTGCCCAAGGTCATAAAACCAGAGGGGCATGAGGCTGTCTGACACCCGGTCTCTGGTGTATAATTTCTGGTGGGAAGCAGTGAGTGGGGGCTTCCTGGTTTTTTTTGAGGGGATCTGATCTCAGACTTTGAAGAACAGATAGCAATTCTTAGAGTTGGTGACCTTGCAGTCAACCAGGCCAGCCCATGGCTGTGACCTTGCCTCCCAGGGGTCAGGCAGAGCACTTGACTATTCATTAGGCCTGCCCACCAGCACAATCTTTTTGTTCACAGCATTACTGGGAAGTCGGTATTATGAATCCTATTTCCCAGCTGGGCAAACTGAGGCCCATAATAGGAAGCATCAAATACAAGAGAAGGAAGAGTCAGGACCAGAACTTTGGCCTCCCCTGCCTTCTCCTGGTTTGGGGAGAAGCTGCTCCATAGGTGTGGGGGTGACTCAGGCAGGGCACGTGGGCGGGCGGGCGCTGCAGCTGTGGCTGGCGGGCGTGGTCTGCCTGGCGCCGAGGACAGGTGGCCCAGCCAGTTCTGCCTACGATGCCTCATTCCAGCCATCCCCCTGCTTGTGATGAGAGCCTCCAGCGGCCTCAGCTGCAGCCCCACCGGCGGGCCTTGGGCCCCGGACATGCGGTAACTCAGAGCAAGGGCAGCCACCGCCACCTAGACCTCGCCAGGTGAGTCCTCACCGCAGATGGCTGCCAGAAACCTCCAAAAATCTAGGGAGCCCAGAGCAAGGGCCTCAGGGTTCCTCTGGGCCACATCTGCCCTAGGCCTCTGAGGGGAAGGTTGGCCGGAGTTTGGGCTCTGAGAAGCAGAAACAGAGCTAGGCCTGAGCTCTTGGTCACAGGGGATGTGTGAGACCACAGGTCCCAAATGGACCTGGGAATCCTTCCCTGAGGTTTTTGAGGATCTTTGGCAAGGAGAATGGCTCACAACCCAGGACGGAGGTGAGGCCCCAGGACTGTGGCCGTCAGGAGGAGCTCTGCCTGGGAGTTGAGGATGGAAGGAGATGGTCCCAGAGCTTCACAGGGCTGGGGCCCAGGGATCTCACAGAGGTGGAGCTCACAGCTATGGGGCGTGCCTGTGGCCCGTGGGCCCTGTCGGTATCCCAGGAAAGGCTGTCCCAGTGAGTGTCAGCTCTCGGGAGGCACGGCATTCCACTTCCCAGGCTAGGAAGCCCAATTCCAGGGAGAGGGAGGGCCAGGCAGCGAGAGAGTGTGGCAGGTGAGAACACGGGGTTGATAGTTGACTCAGAGTTAATTATGGCTGCGGCAGACCCATCCACAGTTCTCCTGACCTTTACCTGCCCCAGCAGCTCAGGACTGCCCCACACACTTGGGCTCAGGGCAGGGAGGATGGAGCAGCAGCTGTCATGAGTCAGAGCTACAGGGTCTTTGGGGGACCCATGAGCCCATTTCTCAGAAGGGAAAACATCTCCAGGGAGGGAAAAGGCCTATGTCTTCCATCCTTCTCCTTCACTCTTGGCCTAGCCCAGCCTTTCAGCAACACCTGTCCTTGGTGTTGGGGAAGGCAGTAAAGGCTGCCAAGCCTCATTAGGCCTTGACTGGATATGAGCAGGGACTCAGGCCCTCACGATTCAGTCAATGAGCTGCTCCATCTGTCTGGCCTGAGGCCTCTCCTCAAAGCTTCATGTTCTCCAGAGCTGAAGCTCTCCCTGGGTGACTCCTTTCCCAGGGTTGCTGTGTTTATTTGGGTGGGGGAGGGAGAGCTGTGCCATTTCCAAAACTAACTCCAGGCCGATGACAACCTGCTCCAGGAAAATTTTCTCCCC
Source organism: Scalopus aquaticus (assembly GCA_004024925.1). NCBI lineage: Eukaryota > Metazoa > Chordata > Mammalia > Eulipotyphla > Talpidae > Scalopus > Scalopus aquaticus. The sequence continues at coordinate 8,841 of PVIJ01022999.1, read as the reverse complement.
GTAGTCCCAGCTCCACCCCAACCAGCTGGGCTCTTCTTAGAAAAATTTGTCTTCCACCCCCATCTCTGTGACTTGAAGGCAGCTCAAACTAGGAATGGACCCCCATTCCCATGGTCCCCTCCCATCTACACAACTTTTCCCCTTAATCTCTCATCCTCTATGACAAGCCCACCTTTCTCCATCCTGATGGCCCCCATAGCAGCGACCTGTGGGCCCCTGGCCTCTGGTCTCCCCAGCCCCTACAAACTCTGTTCTCTCCAATATGGAGTCTCTCCTGTAACCTCGAACTTTGGGATCAGTTACCGTTAGTGATCCGGAGCCTTTCACTGCAGTGTTCCCATCCAACACCCCGGTCTCACCCACACCCCAGCTTCTTGCTTCTCAATAAGCTTCCCGGAGCCCTGCTCTTTGCTCACTGTGTCCTCTCTGCCGGATTGTCCTTCTTCCACACAGTCTGCCTGGAGGACTGGTCAGTCCCTCTTCCCAGCATCCTGCTCTGAGCTCAGCATAGCTCAGAGCATTGGCAGAGCAGGTCCGGACTGAGGGGCTGCCTCCGCTGCCTTGGGGAGCAGGCTCAGTTCTCCCTCCAGTTGAGAAGACAGCCCTGAGGCTCGTTGCATTTAGCTTTGGGTGGATGAGAGAGACATCATTGTGTCAGCTTCTGAGACCACGTGGGTGCTGAGAAATCCAAAACCCAGAGGGCCTTGAGGCTGTATTTCTAGGAGTACAGTGTGGCGAGCAAAGGGCGAGATAGTCCTGCTCTGTTGAGCACTCTGAACCCAAAATCTGAGCCAGACCCTGTGAAATCAGAGCTAACTCTCAGGAATCCACCTAGAGTTGTGGGGCTGGAGACTAGAACTTGAGAGAGGCTAAGAGCAGGGCAGTCTCTCCCTGGAAGTTCTGCTGGGTTCTCCTCCGGCCCACAGCAGAGGTGCTCTAGAAGAAGCAGGGAAGCTGCCAGGACAGAATCCTCATCCTTGATAAGGGTAGATAGAGATTGGGTTTCTGTCCTAGGGGCTACAGCAGGGGTCACAGGACACCAGGCCAGGTTCTGAAGTCCCCTGAGGATCCTCCCTGTGCCCTCATCCTGAGCATCTGCCTTGTGTTTGTGTCCCAGCTATGAATGCCCACCCCAAGGAGATGGTGCCCCTTGTGGGCAAAAGAGCCATCCCCAGCGGGAACCCCGCCATCCTGCAGGATAAGAGGACAGCGGAGCTCACTCCCACCAAGAAGAGGTAAGGCTGATGGGCTCAACCCTGGTTCTGTGCAGTGGTGGGGGGGCAAGGGGTCCTCCTCCAGGAGACCCTGTCTGGATGCACCTGAGACTGCTTCCCCTGGGTGTTCTGGTGCTTGACCAGGAATAACTGGAGAATGGGAGGGGAGCATCACTGCATACTTGATGGGCTCAGCTGGCAAGGTTAATATGACCAGAATAATCAGGGAGGCCTCCCTGGAGGCGTCATGGGGTGCAGAGGCAGGAACACTTAGGCTCCTGGGGGAGGGGAGGGATTGCTGGAGCCACCTTTGAGAAAAGGAGCAAAAAAAGGTGGGTGGAAATACCAGCTGGCCAGGACAACTGACCGAGTAAGTTTCCACACAGGCCAATGGCTTTCACATCCTCTATGCTCCCAGGGGCTCTCTTACCTGCCTGTGTTGTGGAGGCGCCAACAATGGCACCAGCTCAGGGGAGGAAGGTTACCTGCAGTCATACTACCTCTGTGCCTGGCACGCTGTAGCGTCGTAGGGCTTTTGTCACCTTGAGCCTCATCGTGGTGTCATCAATGCGGTCGTCACTCCATGCGGCCCTGGGAGATGGGCAGGGCCGGGATGATTATGACTACTCCCAGTTGGAGAGACAGAGGGATGGGAGCAGGGAAAGTATTCATCCCAGGTCAGGTCACATCTGGCCCCTGACCTGCCTCCATTGCAGCCCCCCTAGTTTCTGAGTTGATTTGAGGCCACTCCAGTCCAAATGCCTCTCCCTCACCATGCTGCTGCACTTCCTTTGGACTTGGGATTCCCCTGGTCTAATTTGGCTAAGTTCCCTGCTTCCTATACCCTTGTCCCAGGTACCTTCTTGGGCCAGAGGTGAGTTTGGTGCTTTCCTTTCTGTTGGTTGGGTTAAGTAATAATTGCCAAGGTCTTTTGTGGGACTCAGAGCAAGACCGCCTCTCCTGCTAACAGTCTGGTGAGAAGGGAATGTAGGTAGTGTTCCGGAGAGAGAGCAAAGTAGATGGGATCGGGTATGAGAAAGGTTGGATAACTCTTTTCCTGTGTGCAGTCTTGGGGCACTTCCTGGAGGAGGTGATATTAGAGTAGATGGTGTCAGAGAGGAAGGGAAAAAGCATTTTAGGCTTCTGTGCTTGGGGCAGGGACCAATGAGGAGTCCCATGTAGGTGAAATGCTGGTTGGGCGGAGAAGATGAGTCTCATTAGAACTGATTCTTAGGGATTAGTTAAGAAGCTTGGAGAGGCCTGGGGCAGTAGGGAGTCATGGAAGCGTTTGTGTGAGAGGGAGGGCATGGTGAAAATTGCATTTTGGAAAGTATACTTGGGGTGACCGTGTGGATGAGGAATTGGAAGGAAGGCTGGGGCCAGGGCGATGGTGGAAGGCTGTTGGGAAACCCAGGGAGTAAGATCTGATTTGGCCGGTCAGGGGAAGAAGAGAAGGTGGGACAGTGAGGTTTTAGGATCATGGGCCTGCAGGGTCAACTATGGCAAGGGAGAGAGAAGGAGGACCAAGAGACACTCCCTTTGGCTTTTGAGGGGACTTGGAGGAATTATGGGGCTATCTCTGACATGGCCACACCAGAGGAGAAGGACCAAGGTTAAAAGGAGTGACCCAAGTTCAGGCAGGACATATTGGCTGAGAGGTACCCCAGGGACATCCAGGTGAAGGCTCCATTCTGCAGCACAGGAGAGAAACCTGGGTAGTCTTGGAGGTCAAACAGGTGTGGGCGGGACTGGGGTATGGATAGAGCAGAGATATCCCTGACCTAAGCTAGCAAATACCACCCTCCAGCCTCTTGGCCCCCGCGCCCAACCTTTCACTTCCTCTGGGAAGGACTGAAGGCAAGGTTTCAGGAAAATTCCAGGCTCTTCCACCTGTCAGTCTGCCTTTTATGAGCCCATCTGCATTCAAGAACTTAGTTCCAGGCTCAGTTTTGCCTCTGACCTTGGATTAGCCAAGGATCAGTGTGAGGTAGCACCTTTGTTTCATGAAGCGATTGCTTCTTCTCTTTCCTAAAGAATCTTTGAGGGTCCTCACATGCCTACATCAAAAGAGGTTTGGGCAGCTCCCTCAGAACTGAATATAAGGCTCAGGCCTAGAAAGAAAAAGATAAGATAAAATTATATGTAAAGAAAGGGGGGAAATTCTGACCACTCAGGGAATACGAACTAGTAATGGAATTGAAACCACCGAGAAATCTCGATGGGGAGAGTTTTTTGGCCCTGAAGCTTTTCCGGAGTCACCATGCCTCTCTCTGAGAAGCTGAGACAACCATGACCTCCTTGCTGGGTCTTGGGGATGGCGATACCCGGAACAGGGACATGGGCTGACGAGGGCTGTGGAGGAGCTGGCCCTGGATGTCAGAGCCCTTGAGCGTTTCTTGGAATAAACAGGCTGTCCTGAGGCCCTCCCCAGCCCTAGGTCTCCTCAGGGATAGTTCTTGGCCTTCAAAGGGGCAGAAGTGCAGGAGAAATGGGGCAGAGCTATCTGCTCACCTGAGTTAACAATGTCCAGGTCATGCCCTCTGACCTGGGTCAAAGGTAGGAATAAACTAAGTGTCTGCTGTAGGTCAGGAGCTGGGATGTCACATGGCTGAGACCTTGCCAATGTTCGAGGTGGCAGGTGAGATGTGGCATGAGCTGCAGCAAGTAGGGCAGGTGTAGCAAAGACCTTCATGTTCTAGCAACTCCTTCAGGGTACCAAAGTCTCCCTCAGATACAGTCCTGCCCTTCCTGTAGCCTCCATGCTGCTCTCTCTGCTCCCCTGTTCTTTCCCAGACTTCAGGTCCTCTTCAAGATCAGACCAAATCCCACTCCAACAGGGCACCCTTCCCCTCATCTTCGACAGGAAGAATCTTCTCTTCCCCTGAGTTCCCACAGTCCAGCTGCTCTCTGATGAGACTGATGTGGTTAGTGGGATGATAAGGGTCTCGTTGAGATCCCAGAGTACAGGGCTCCAGGGAAAGGTTACTTCTCCCCTCCTTACATCTCAAGCTTTCCACATAGCCTATTAGTAGTTTTGGAGTAAGTGGGTGAGTCAGTGAAGAAGCAGCACGATAACTCAGGAAGGAGTGGGTGAGCTGATGAGTAAGTACCCAGCGGCCCGGCACAGACCGCAAGAGTGAGGACCCTCCAGAGTGAGACGAGAAATTGCTGCTTCCTCTCCTTCAGACCCTCCGTCCCCAGGCCTGAAAGGACAGATGCCCTCACAATCTCGTTTCCTGGACTATCCTTGAGGCCTCTGTGGGCTCAGAAGAGGCTGAGAAGGAGGAGAATGAGGGGAGAGGCAAGAGATCCCTCCTCAGCTTCTTGTGCAGGAGAAGGAAGAAGAGGTGAGGGTTGTGGGTAACCAAGAGTCTTGTGGGAGTCACTTGAGTGATGTAACCTCCCAGCAGCATTTACAGTTTAATGTGCTGGTCTGCCTGCTTATTGGTCCTCTCAGCTGTGCTCTTCATCTATCCACTGACTGACCTACCCAGCTACTCATTTCTTAGTCATGCATCCCTTTATCCTTTTTTCTTCCTTTATCCGTCTAGCCATCATCCATCCCTGCACTGATCTATGGATCCATACATCATGCATCCCTGAACTCATCTGCCCATATATTGAGCAGCCATTCTTCCTTTCACTCATCGCCTATCCAGCCTTCTGCTTATCTATTAGTTAGGTCTTCTGATTGTCAGAACCAGTGTTGGGTTCTGGAAAATCAAGGATGATGCAATTGTAGTTCTGCCATTGAGAAATTTAATGTTGAAGGACAGTGTGTTGTCTCTAGCAAGAAAAGTAATGAGTTCACAGCGTTATGACCTGATTTGATTCTTGGGGCCGGTTCTGACCAACCCACTGGATGAGTAGCTCTTTTTTCCCCCTTTATTATTATTATTATTATTATTAGTTATATCTTTTACATTATTGTGTATTCCCCATAGGCTACCGATTCACCTATGAACTGTCACCATAGTCCCTTGTGCTCTTTTCTCCCCCGTTTTGAGCCCTTATCCTCCCCCTCCCTCTCTGACTGTCTCTCTCTTGTTTGATTCCCCTATATTCCTGTTATAAATGAAACCATTCAATATTTTTCTCTTTCTCTCTGGCTTATTTCGCTGAGTATGATCCCTTCTAGTGGACGAGTAGCTCTTTAAGGGGAGGAATTTTTGCCTTGTTCACCACTGTATTTCCAGTGCCTAGAACAGTGCTTGGCACATTGTAGGCATATTTATATGCCTACATATCAATAAATATTTGTTGAGTGAATGCACTACTGAGAAGCCTAGTCAGGTAGGGACAGCTTTGAGGTGGCAGTTCTGGGGCACAGCAAGGGTGCAGGGATTAGATGACCTTTGATGCCTGCCCAATGAGACTCTCCATAGTGAATGGTCCTGAATCCAGTCCTGAGGGGTCACCTGGCTCAACCATTTTCCACTGAGGTGAGGACACTTGCCCAGAGATGACAAGTGACTGTCTGGAGTCACAAGGGAGCAGAGGCAGAACCAGCTAGAATCCAGGCCTTGGGATCCCAGCCAGGAGTTTGGTTTTCCCTTTTGGAAGAAAGGTTTAACTTAGGTCGGGTCAAAGGTTCCTCTTGATGGGCAGGAGCTAGGGAGGTGAGGGTCAATATGTCAGCCTGCACAGCCCCCAAACCATTCATGCTCCAATTCTGGATTAGCTTTGAGCCTGCCAAGCTTGTCTGTGCTGGAAGAGAAGAGGGGGATTTCCCAGGCAAATACCAGGTCTTCCTCCTGCTCTTCCCATTCTGGCAGTGGCTGTGCTGGGCGGCCACCCTTTGTGGCTAATCCCTACAACTGGCTTGGCTGGAAGCTAAACCAGAGGACTGAGGGGAGAGCGGAAGAGCATGGATGGCAAGCTGAGCCTTGAGAGCCCTCAATAGACTCTACCCTGGGGGTGACCATGGATGGACTGCTTCTCCATACCGATCCTCATTTCCCCCATCTGCAGAATGGGCCACAGCCACATCCCTGATGGCCTCCCTTTTGAACTTGATATGGCTTTACTTTGGGAGCTCTTCTGTAGTCTTGTGAGGAAGGAAGAGGGCACATTTTTCCTTCAGGGTTTGGGAAAGAGGCAGGCAGCAAAGGTGCTTAGAGAGGGGCCTGCTGGTCAGGAGACTGTGGTCCTGGCCAGGTCACAGAGACAGCAGTTGTGCTATAGCAGCCAGGGGCTGAGGGTATTGCTGCAACCAGGGTCACCTCAGCTTGATCCTTGTGATCCAGGTTGTCACGAGCAGCCTTGTCCCTGAGCGTGGGCTTCTGGGCATGCGCGTGTCTGCGTTCATGGAGTGTCTGAAGGAGGGGTCAGAGCTGTGTCTGGCTGGGGAGCTGCGTCTTGGATATGTTGTCTTGTATTTCATGGGGGCAGTGAGAGTCTCTGCTTCCTTGGGGCTCAGCCAAGTTACAGGTCCTGGGCCCCTGTCTCTCTTCTCCCAGTTCCCGGGAAAAGCAGACCTTGTCCCTACCTCATCCCTCCACGTTCCTCACCTTTGAGGTTCAAAGTGGTTTCCTGGGTTTTCCTTCTTGACAAGGGAGTCTCAGCCCTGCCCTCTGACACCTCAGGCCCTCCCTACTCTCGATCAGTCATTCTCAGCCTATGTTCAAAGGTGGCTGAGAACAGTGGTGGGGACTGCACCCAGAGACTACTGTAACTCTTCAGGAAAGGCGTGTTGTGGAGCTGAGTCTAGGGAGCCCTATTCCACCCCACCTGCAGCCCCCTCCTCCCTGTCCTACTCCTGCCCCCAAAAGGATTCTTGATTCAGACCTGAAGCCTGAGGGGCGGGTGAGAAATTAGCTCCCATTGCCAAGTTCCCCATCTCAGTCAGTTCTTTGTACACAGAGGCAGGTGCAGACAGGAGGCTGCCAACGGGACCCCCCCCCCCCCAGGCACTAGGCCATTCGGTAGAGGTCCTCGGCTCTTCTACACAGCGTTCCTAGTGACAAGAGCCACCCAGACCCAGCTTTGACTCCAGGTTGTGCCACCTGCCTGCTGTGTGACCTTGAGCAAGTTGTTTGACCTGAGAGCGCCCACCTGTGAAATGTGGGTGATGTTGGCAGTGCCCATCCCAAAGGGCTGCTGTGAGGGTTCAGTGAGGCCATGCAGGTGTGGAGTCCAGCGAGAGCTGGCACGGGTGGCACCCTCAGCAGGAGTGCCACTGGACATGTGGGTGGACAGGGCTGCCCCAGGTCTAATGGCCTTGCTTGGGTGTCCCGCCAGTGCATACTTCTTCCTGGAGATAGAAGGGTTCGAGCCCAATCCCACTATTGCCAAGACGTCTCCCCCAGTCTTCTCCAAGCCCATGGACTCCAACATCCGGCAGTGGTGAGTACGGCCTGCCCAGTCCTCACTTCCAGGGCGGGCAGTGATGCATCCTGGACCACACCACCAGGCCTGGTGTGGCAGGCCCCCTTTCTCCATTTCAAACTTGGTTCCCCCCTCCTCCAGCCTCCCTGGCAACTGTGAGGACATGGACTCCCCGCAATCTCCTCAAGACGATGTGACAGAGACCCCATCGAATCCCAACAGTCCCAGGTGAGCCTGGCACTGCCCCTCCCCTCGCCTCGCCCACCAGGACAGGTGCCAGAGAGACAGGCCCTTGGACCCTGCAGGGAAGAGAAAGACACTGACTGGGGACAAAACTCTGGGCAGTGGGCTGGGAACTCTTGCGAGGAGGAGCTGTGCAGATGGATCAGAGGCACAAAGGATACACATCAATGCATCTCGAGGTTGCCTTTTTGGAGTATGGGCTGAGGAGGGCCAGATTAATAACATTCAAACAACACAAAACATAAAAATGAAGTCCTGCTTCCCCTCATGCCATGCTTGCGAGGTGATCGCCAGTGGCAGTGGCTGTGATTGCCGCTGTGTGCCTCCACGTGTGTATTTGACACATGTGACTGCATATGGATTAGAAGGGGAGCCTAGGTGTCCACCAGAAAGCAACACACATCCCAGGTACCCGGAGCACTAACGCGGGCCGTTCAGGGTCGTGACAGGCTTGTGGCAGTGTTGGGGGCTGGCTTAGTGGCTCTGGCAGGGGGAGGGGGGAGTACAGTGGTGGTGCGAGCTGGAAACAACTTCTGGCCTCAGTGTAAACCTCGCCAAGGAAGAGCAGAGGCACAAAAAGAAGCGGCTGAAGAAGCACATCTTTGCGGCTGTGTCTGAGGGCAACGTGGAGGAGCTGCTGGAGCTGCTGGCGGAGCTGCAGGAGCTTTGCAAGCGGCGCCGTGGCCTGGATGTGCCTGGTCAGTACCTGGCCTCAGCAGAGGGTGCAGGCTCTGTTGGCTCCCCTGACCATCTGTCTCCCTCCCCCTCCCCCACCTGCCACCAGCCTTGAATGCCGGGCTGGGAACTTAGAATGTGACTCTGAGGGCAATGGGGAGCCATGGAAGGGCTTAGACAGGTGAGGGTCATAGTCTGGCTACTGCATGGAAGGTGGGGTAATATTGCAGAAAATAGCTGTTCAGGCAGAGTTAGGGGTCCAGCAGCAGGGCTGGTGGAGGGGAAGTGTTTTGGGCAGTGACATCCGCAGGACACAGGACACGAGGAAAGAGAGAGAGTGAGGAGTCCAGGGTGGTGCCATCATTGACAAACTCAGGGGGAG
>PVIJ01022998.1:0-15069 GCA_004024925.1 Scalopus aquaticus | reverse complement strand
TTTTTTTTTTTTTTTTTTTGTATTGTCTTTGTCTGGTTTTGGTATTAGAGTAATATCTGCTTCATAGAATGTGTTTGGTAGTACTCCTTCCTTCTCGATTTTTTGAAAGAGTTTGTGTAATATAGGGACTATTTCGTTTTTGAATGTTTGGTAGAATTCATTTATGAAACCATCTGGTCCTGGGCTTTTGTTTTTGGGGAGATTTTCAATTACTGTTTCAATTTCACTACTTGTGATTGGTCTGTTTAGGTGTTCTATATCTTCTTTGTCTAGCTTTGGGTGATTGTATAGTTTTAGGAATTTGTCCATATCCGGTAGGTTCTTATACTTGTTTCCGTATAGCTGTTTATAGTAATCTCTGATTATTTTTTTTATTTTTGCTGTGTCTGTTGTGATTTCTCCTTTTTCATTTATTATCCTATTTATTTGTGTTTTCTCTCATTTTTTCTTTGTAAGCCTGGCTAGTGGTTTGTCTATTTTGTTTATTTTTTCAAAGAACCAGCTTTTGGTCTCGTTAATCTTCTGGATTGTTTTTTTAATTTCCATTTCATTTATTTCTACTTTGATTTTTATTATTTCCTTTCTTAAACTGTCTTTTGGGTTTTTTTGTTGTCATTTTCTAGTTCTTTGAGATGTGAGATTAAATTGTTTCTTTGGGTTGTTTCTTGTTTCTTGATGTGAGCATGTAATGCTATATGTTTTCCTCTTATTACTGCTTTTGCTGTGTCCCCGACGTTCTGGAAAGTTGTGACCTCATTGTCATTCAGTTCTAGATATTTTTTAATTTCTTCTTTGATCTCTTTGTTGATCCATTGGTTTTCCAATAATGTGGGTTTCAGTCTCCATGAGGTAAGGAGGTCTCTTTTTTCCTTTAGACAGAGTGGGGAGCAGAACAGTCAGATCAGAAATACACTGCTGAGCGGAGCAGCAGGCGAGGCAGGAGAGGTCTGCCGCACCATGTGGGATTCTCCCCGGCTGGGTGTTGAACTCGCATCGTGTGCGCTGCCGACAGCTCCACAGTGCAGCACTCAACCACTGAGCCACCAGGGAGGCCCAGCAATATGTATTCTTTTTTGTTTTACAGTGTTCGACATTGTCAGTTGATTTTGATGTGTTATGGATTATAAAAGAAGACATAATTCTTAAAACACTGTCAATTTGCCAATTTACTTCTAATTCTTTTATACCAATACTTTTGATCATTAGATCATTCGTTTCTAGAATTGAACCAACTACTGTTAGGACATCTTTAAAAATGGAAATAAGAGGCACTTCTGCCCACCTGTGACTATGCACGTATCTCTCTTTTCCTCCTTTTCCTAATAAACATATCCTTTTAAAATGTAAAAAAGTAAAAAAAAAAAAAGAAAGGAAACAACACTTTCCTATGTATTGTACTACAATAGATTTCATGTTGATAGTTTTTAATCCATATGCAAACCTAATTCATATAATTGAATTCTCCTAAATATTCTCCTCCCCACCAGGGCTCCATACAGCTAGAGTTCTCCTACATTCATAATTAATATGTATTTAAACTTTTTAAAATCTTTCATACTTTGCTTACTGAGGTAATATTTATATATACATAGATTCATTCTTTTAGGTATACAGTTCAGTGAATTTTAACAAATTAAACAGTGGTATAACTAACAACACAATGAAAACAAAGACTAATTCCATTGTCCAAAAATATGTTTTCATTATTTTATAGTTTTTCATTTTGCCCAACACTTCCTCCCCGCCCTGCACCCAAGGCCCTAGAAACCATTGATATGATTCTGTTCCTATAGATTTTTCCTTTCTAGATTGCCGCATAATAAATCTTTTTTTATATATAGGAAGCACTTCATTTTTATTTAAATATATTTTATAATCAGCAAAAAAGTTATGAGACAGAATGTTAATTCTTTGACCTTGGACGTGTTCTTTTCCTCCTGCCTTCCAACTGCAAAGAAAATGTTATTTTTAGGGTTTCAGACTTGAAAATATTAAAGGGGAATTATAAATCTAAGTTGCACTCATTACAAATTTTTCCTACAACTTGAGAATGGAGGATCTCTGGAAATGCAATGATATTCTTGAATGAGGAGAAAATTACCTGGATAAATCAAAAGACAATTTGATCTGATGGTTCCCAAATAAGATAACTGAAGCATTCACATCCAAAGTATACTGCAATGGAAAATGAGCCATAATACCTGCTGAGATAAGAATCTGTTGGGTCTTTGACTATCTTAAAGTACATTTCTTTGAATTGAGAATGGATTTCTCTTTTTGCTTAAAGTTTTCTGTTCAAGTGAGACTGGTGAGGTATTTTTCAATGAGCAACATGGAACAACTAGTAAGAATAATCATGAAAAATGAGCAAAAATTCCAGTGATTTTAGGAGAATGAAATTTACATTGTCAGCGCAGGCAGAGTGTGATTTTCATGGGAACAATAGGACCAGAAATTGTGTGTGTTGTGAGTTAGTTTGATGGTAGAATACCAAAAAAAAAAAAAAAAAAAAAAAAAAAAGGGGGGGGAATGCAGATATGGAAAAAATTAAAGATTATATAAAAAGGTTCTGAATATCTGTCAAGATGGATATTCACTCGTTTGTTAAACCAGGGATTTTTGAAAGTAAAAGTATTTCTTTTCTTCACTTTCCACTTTTTTAATTATTGTTGTGGTTTAAGGAATCTCACTTTTTCTCACTTTTTCCCCAGCAAATACAAAATACTGTATTTAATATGCTTAATATATATTAGTATTTACTTTTTTAAATCAACATAAAGACCTTAGAATTCCTATCTCCATTTACCCCTAAGATTTAGTATTTTCTTTAACTCCTCCCTCTTAGCTCCAGTGATTTACTGTCATACATTTAAATCCTATGTATAATTACTCTTCTTTTTGACACTATTTCTCCCTATATTTTGTGCTTCTAACCATAATTATTTTCCTCTGCATGAAAAACTTACTTCAGTTAAAACAGCTGATAAGTTGTATCGGCTCTCATTTTTATGAAAATCCTTTATTATATATTTATTTTTAAAAAAAAATATTTTCACTGAGTATAAAATTTGGCTTGGCAGTTTTTTCGGTCTCCTACTATATACTGTTATAATCTAGTTTGTGTTATTATAAAGATAACATATTGTTGGTCCTTTAAAGTATCTTTCTAAAATTAAGATAGTGTCTCTGCCACTGGATTTTAACTAGTTGAGGTTTTCTTGTATATAGTCTACTTGAAGTATACAACTTTCCTTAACTCTGGGATTACCTGTCTTTCATTTGGGGACATTCTCAGCCATTAAGTTATACACTTTTTTTTCAATTGAGGTGACATTAGTTTCCAAAAGAGTATGTGATTCAGAGGTATAGATTTGCAACACTTCAGATATATATTTACACACTGTGCCAACATTCATTTTCTTTTCTTTTTCCTCGTATTGCCTAACCTCCCCTCACCTCAATTTCTCTCAAATTCTCTTTTTCTCTCCCATCATTCTCCTTTAACTCTGGGTATCTTAGAAGATGTACTATAACTTTTCACAGTGTCTTGTAAATCTTTTTTGGTGCTGTGTTTTCAAAGACATCTTTCTCCCTGTGGATCAATCTATTTTTACTAACCTGTCTTCCTCATCACTAACCCTTACTCTGTGTCTTAAATTGTGATCTTAATGTTAATTCTATGATTACTGTATGATTAATTTAATTGACTCCAATTTTCTGCTGGAAATTCAATTTATATTACAACATACATTCTTGTGCACATTAATAACCACTATATTTAAATATCCACATTTGATAGTTCTAATGATAATTATTTATCCCTTGGTTTTCAACCATTTGGTCCCGCTTCCAATAAATTTCCTACTTTTGACAGACTGTTGAACACTGTGTATGCAAAATTATAAAGATAATTTGAAGTTCTGAATGTAATTATTTTTAGAGAAGATTTTTTTTTTAATTTCTGGCAGGCAGTAAAGTAGGGGAAGATCAATTTAATCAGCCTAGGTTAGAAACAATTACAAGCTGATTCTTTTTTTGCTTTTGTAAGAGGATTTATTTGGGTTTGCTCTAACTCAAGTTGAAGCCTAAAGTATTTACCAGAGTCCATCCTCTTTGGCAGGTCCTGAATTAAATATTTGTCTCCCCATGAAACTGGTGAAAGTTTCTTTAGCTTCTTAGCATTTTGGCTAAAGTTTAAATATCAGCAAATGCTTAGGAGGTTACCAAGTGTTCAGCCCTCCTTTTTGCACTCCTCTTTCTTTTTGTGAAATTGGCATCTCAGGTTCTGACTGCCAAGGTAGACATCAATCCTGATTTTCACTTTTGTCATTACAAGAGACTGCCCAAAGCTTTGATGTCCTTTCCAGTACTCTGGTCCTTTTCACAAAGTGGCAGTTCCCTTTTACACATCACCTTGTTTTCTCAACTGCTGGCCACTAAAGTATATCTCCAATATGTATTTTTTTTCCTTTTAAAATATTTTCCTACATATTTTTACTTAACACTGTAACATGGGATTTCATTCATATTATTAAATATTCTTATAAAACTTGTTATCAATCATTGGATGAACTTTGCTTCTAACAACCACTTTCTACAATTAATAGATGTTTCTCATTTTTTCCCCATGCTATTACAGAAATACTGCAGACACACTAGATAAGTTCCAGATCACCACATATAACAAACCCCAGACATTGGGAGGGTGCCCAAGATTCAACTCAATTCTAACAATCTCTACTCAGAGATTTCCTCACACCCCACAGCGCTCAGGTACTACATTTCAGATGCTAGGTGCAATTTCAGGCTGTTACCTGTGCTTTTGGCCATACATATACAAGTACTCACACACACACATGCATATAGCAACATATATGCTTGTATATATTCACACATGTACATATACACATAAATGCCCCAATACACATATGTGTACATGTACATGTGTGAATATATACATTTCAAAGATAAAGCAGCAGCTGTTTTCAACAAGTTTTGTCATCTGAATAGGCATTTTTGTAATGACTTCTCAAACCAATATTGCCTGTTCTTTTCCAGGGTCTTCATACCAGATTATCTGCTTAACTTGAGGAATTTCTCTTTCATTGACAGAAGCCAGATTCTTAAATTGTGTTTTGATACTGCACATTGCTTTTAACTATATCATCATGCACCCTAATTTCAGTTTGTCTCCATTTAACTCTATTTCTATGATTTAAAATGTTGCCTAAAGAAGCCAAAAGATAAAAACTGAAATCTTAGAAAATATTTGGATATATATCACAAGTACGTGGGCTTTAGGGATAAAAGACAAAAAATTTTAGGTGTTAATATATCTTTGATTACAAATTTGATCGTATATTTTTATTGACCCTGATTCTTGTCTAACACGGAAATGGGAAAAAAATTGGGAGATGACATATTGACTAAATTATACACAGTTCAATGAGAAGAAAAGTAAGAGTATACTAATTATTTTATTAGGTAAATTGTCTGACAGATTATGCACCATTTCTGGTAAGTTAATTATTCTATGTATGCAATTGCTTCTAATTTTTTAAGTTCATTCAACATTTCAGCTGATTTTGACAATGACGCAAGATGTCCAAACTTCAGCACTTTGTGTACACAAATGTTTAGAAAAATTCAAACTAGTAAAATGATTACTTAATCAAAGTGACCTTAAAACTTTCAATAAAGTAGCTTTAATACATTTTGTAAATGCAAAACTGTTTGAATTAAAGAAATTGTTAATTATTCATGTTGTTAGGGAGGAGAAGAAATATTTCCCTACACCTCTTATTTCTTCTCAAGCTGGTTAAGCAATCAAACTAACATCAGAGCAGGAGAAAATAACAAATTTAATTAAATTTAATTTAATTAACAAATTTAATTATCTATGTAGATATGGAGAATCTACATAGAACTGAGGATTTCAAAACCAAGGGGACAAAATGGTGGTATGTATACTGAGTAAAGGAATGTGAAAGGGATTTGCTTTTCACAGAGAAGAGAGGGGGACTCACAAGACCAGGAGAGGAAAACGTATATGAAGAGTAGAGGTTCTAAAATTGCTTTATCAGTTTTGGCTTTATCTGACTTTTTAATTTATCTCTCTCTATCCCCCATGTAAGTGAGACCATCCTGTATTTGTCTTTCTCCTCCTGACTTACTTCATTTGCATAATACCCTCCAGTTCTATCCATCTTGTCACAAAAGCCAATAGTTTATCTTTTTTTATAGCCGAGTACTATTTCATTGTGTGTGTATACATCTCCTTAATCCACTAATTTGTCTATGGGCAGTCAAGCTGGTTTCATAACATGACTGTTGTAAATAGTGCTGCAATGAACATGTGTGTCCACAAACGACACATATATTTCTATTAGCATTTTTGCATCATTGGGTGGATATGTATGTGTGGGATTGCTGGATCATATAGTAGATTTGTTTTTAATATTTTGAGAAATCTCCATACTGTTTTCCATGGGGGCTGGACCAGTGTACATTCCCACCAACCGTATGTAAGGGTCCCTTTTTCTCCTTATCTTTGTCAACACTATTGTTTCTGGTCTTTTTGATATGGGACATTTTCACAGGTGCAGTGTTACTTCATTGTGGTTTTGATTTGAATTTCCCTGATGACAAGTGATGATGAGCATTTTCAATAAATTGTATTAGGAAAACTGCACAGCCACATGCAAAAGAACGAAACTAGACTACTATCTCACACCCCACACAAATAATTAACTCAAAATGGACAAAATACTTAAATGTAAAACCTGAAACCATAAAATACATAGAAGAAAACTATAATTTTAATTGATTTTACTACAGAGAGAAAGTGTCATTAATTTACAACTCTTAACTTTGTAACAGAAAATAATGGTTTTCTTTACCAAGTATAAGAGATTTGTATATACCATCAACATGTACATAAATATAAAGTATATTTCGGATATAATTGATGTCTCTTGTCCAGTAGAAATAATATATAGATACATGATAAATAAGTAGATACAAACATACATAGGCAGATAGGTGATGCAACAATTTTAAATGTGATATTATAATCTTTTGACAAAAAATGAAAAATATGGATTCTTAATAGAATTGCTATCAAGCAAGGGCAACACACTTTGATATAGCACTTAAAATATATTAGCATATGAGTAAAATCTGATAAACATTAAACATGATCTATTATTTGAGAAGCATATCTTTTAGATGATTGACAATTAAATAGAAACAAAGACCAAAATTGGTAAATTAAAATCCTGTTAAAATAACAACTCGGAAAATAGGAATTATGAAGCTCAGAGTATGGCTCCATGTTTCTTTTAAATGGAATCATAATTTTATGGGAGACCTTATTTTAATGATGCATATTCAAAACATTAGTTAATGCAATTACTTTAGCAAAATATTTCAAAACATAAAATCCCCAATATGTTGTTATGATAAATTCAAAATAAGCCAATAAGTATTTGACTGATTTATACATTATAAGAGTATATATAAATACAAAAACGCATTTCAAAGTCCTGCAAGCAAAATTATTCCTTTTTGTCAACAGGATTTATAGATCATTTTAAAGTCACTTTTTTTTTTGGGGGGGCAGTAATATTTACTCTATTGCAACACCCAAAATGAATATTTTCCATAATCTAATTTTCTGGTTACCCTGGTAATGGGATTTGACTTTCTGATTTATCTTTCCCTTAAAAATAACAAACAAACAAAACTTTCTACAGCTATAAAGTGTTCTATGTTTTGGATGAGTTTATTATGAATATTATTTTAGTGAATTTGTATGGCTTATCATTCTCACACTCTCATTATTTATGTTCACAAATATTTCCATCAATTATTTTCATTTCGCTGGGGTATATTTGAGTCAGTTTTAGTAGTAGTTTATAAACTTTTGCTTTTATTAATTGCGACATTCTTGTGAGTAGAAGTTATGAGTAGTGATTCACAATGGACTGTGTATTTTTATGACGTTTGTGATTTGAGAGTATTTCTCTGAGTATTAGCTTTTACTCTACCCCTCTGTTTCCTTGTAATAAATATTTAACATGCCAGCACATATTCATTCTTGGGTGCAATTTTCTTTTCCTAGACACCACGGATGTACTCCAGAATATTCCACAAAGAACATTTGGCTTTTGTAATTTTGAGTAGCACATATGGCCCGATATGAGACAGAGACAGCTACATAGAACACATGCTCAATTTTATGCTAGAACCTGCTCATTTTACTTCTTGGGACTTTCAAAGAACATTCCATCTGTGTGAAATAAAACACCATTGAAAGATTGAATAGCATTACTTATAATGGTTATAGCTCCAGGATCATGCTGAATTGATCCTTTCCAGAATTTATTCAGAATTAAAACACCCTAATAGATTGCTGTCATTTTTGCATGACTGTTACTTTTGATATGCCAATAGGAAGCTTATTGTTGACAGAGAAGTGAAAATTGTGAGAACCTCAGGAATAAAGGAGAAGTGAATAGCAGTGGGACCATAAAGGCTTATGGCAGACAGCAGGAGGTGGAAGCATAGAAGGAAATGAAGGAGTTGATAGTGTAAAGGATTGATGGTAGGGAAGAAGTGTTGAGGGGTAATTTAGGACATGCAGGTGGAATTTTGTTCTGAATAAGCTGCATGTTCTAATTTTAGTGGTGGGGCCACCATGATTTTGTTAAAAGATTTTAAAAAATTACTAGTTATATAGCATTTCATTATTCATTCTATCATTCACTTGTCATATATTTAATGTGTTTATTGCATTGTCTGAATCTTTGTAGACATTAGAGATACATTGAAAAAAACCAAAAATTTTAAAAAAGAACTTCCTTCATGGAGTTTGCATTCTGGTCCAGAAAACTGGTATGTGATAAAACACATATCCAAGTTATCATAAATATTAAAACAATGCATGCCAAATAGGCAGTAAAGTGCAAAGCTTGCAAATATTAATCTTAAAATAATCATTGTTATTGAAATGGGCAATGGGTAAACATTAAATGCAACATTTTATTTTTGGAGTGTGTCATTTGTGCTATATCAGAGGCTATCATTCAAACAAAGAAATCATCAGTTAAAACTTAGCATTAAATATTTAAAAAATGTTTCAAAATTGAAGTTAAATGTATAGCTTTCGAGTTTCTATGAAGATGAGGCTTTGCACATGCATATACAATGCCACTAATCACCAAATCCAGATATAGACAATTTCCATCACCCGAGAGTATTCTCATAACCTTTTCCTACCAAACTCTTCTCTGCATAATCAAAACTTTTATTTCTTTCCTATTTGTAACTCTGATGTGTTTCTTAACTTCATTAAAAACAGCATCATATATAGTGTATTCAATATATTATTGATCCACTAGTGTTGATGCATGTTTCCATATTTGGATATTATATATAAAGTTCTATAAATATCATTGCACAAACCTTTTCATGAATGCTTTTTACATTTCTTTTTGTAGTTGGCTACATCAGTGCAAATGTATAGTTTATAAGAAATACCTGCAATTGGGGCCTCCCCAGTGGCGCAGCGGTTAAGCGCTGCGCTGTGGAGCTGTCAGCAGCTGCGACCCGAGTTCGACGCCCAACCGGGGAGAATCCCACATGGTGTGGCAGACCTCTCCTGCCTCACCCGCTGCTCCCCTCAGCAGTGTAGTTCTGATCTGCCTGTTCTGCTCCCCGCTCTGTCTCTGGTGAGCCCTCTCGCCACCCCACACCTCTGGCCTGTACCCCAGCTTGTATGTATAAATAAAAAATAAATCTTTAAAAAAAAAAAGAAAAAAAAAGAAATACCTGCAATTAAAAAAAAAATGTTTGAAAAATGTTATATAGCACCAGTATATTATGAGGGTTTATACAAGCAATTTTGGTTGTTATCAGTCATTTTAATTTTAGACATTCTGGTATATATAAAGTCATGTCTTATTGTAATTTTAATCTGAATTTCCTTGGCGACTGATAAAATTGAGTACATTCTCATGTTCTAATTGTACATTTGTATACACTTTTGCATATTTTTCTTCATTTGATATTTTTGCATTTTAGATGAAATTCCTTTTTTAGATAATTGTATGCCCAACATAACCTTTAAACTAAAAAGACTAATTATTCAAAGAAAAAAATATTTAAATAATTTATTTTTCAATACAATATACTTCAAAAGTATTAAAATAAAAAAATGCGCTAACATAAATTTGTTTTGGTTTTCAATCAGCAGACCCTTACAACATGAAATTTTGAAGGCAATGAGGGACTCATTAAGAAGGAAAAAGATGACTACATGGAATGGCTAAGATATGAGAAAAAAAAAAGACAACAAAAAAAATGAACATGTAACATTAAGTAAATATTGATGATATAAAACAATACTCATTGTGACTTCTGGAGCTTACAAAAGTTAAGTGAAAAAAGAATTAAGATAAAACCTGCCACTACAAATATGTTCATGGAAGTGAATAATGTTTAAATATCCTAAAATCTTATAGAGAAGGAGGAAAAAAATACTACTAAATTTCAACAAAACTATATACAAAAATATATATATTTCAATTACTAGAATAACAAACTATTTTAATTAAATTCTACAACTTTGATATAGATGGTAGGAGGGAAGGTTCCTGGTAGAATATTTCTACGGACTATAGCTTCTTTTTTTTTCCTGTTCAAGGTTTTATTTGACTTGAATTTACTTTAGATTCAAATTGATCATTTATCCTTGTAGTTTTTCTTGTTGAAACATTTAAGGTCTAGGACGATGATAGGTCTCTCTGGGGAGGATGTGTAAATGTTTCTGCTATTTGACTTTGAAATAATAGGACATGTGGACATGTATAAAATGTTAACAAAATAAATATACGGCATTTGAAAATGTAAGAAGAAAATACTGAGCAATAGAAAACACATAAAACCACATTTTATTTATGGAAAACAAATACAATTCAAAAATGAAGCTCTTATAGAAAGAGTAACGTAACATACATGATAGGAATTAATTGGAGAAAATTATATAATGACACCAATGCCAATTAAAATGTTGATGTTAATGTCTTTATTCTATGAAGGGAAGTAGAATATGTACCTCCAAATATGCCTCTTTGGCAGAAGGAATATTTTGAACTGGTTATTTTTAACAAATAGCAGACAAAAGAACAGCACTGAGAAATGAGTAAGGGTTGCCCTTTTGTAAGAGGCATTTATATTTATAAAGGAAATTTACATTGAAAAGGGTATCTCCTTCTCTGTACCAAGAAGGGGACCAAGGCTCTAGGTCAAATCTCTAGAAATCCTTATCAATGGAGAAGAAGGCATATACCATAGTAATCATATCCTTTATTGTTGACTGTGTTACTTGATAACCTCCCATAAATGACTTCCCACCTCACCCAATATCTTTAGTCATTAGATGAAGATGATATTTAAGCACTTATTTCGGTCTTTGCTGGGGCTTACTCAGTTTTCCTGGCTCTCTCCTACCTATACAGGAGGTATATGTGTTATTCAAACTTTTATTTTTCTCCTGTTAAGCTTTATTTTATTATAGGGGGTACCTCAGGTAAGAACCAAAAGAGTAGAGGGAAATTATCTTTTTTTACTCTCACAATTACAAACTCTGTATTAATGTTTTTAAGTAGCAGATTGATTATATCTCAAACCACATCTATTCAAATAGCTAAAAAGAAGATCTATGCAAATATAAAAGAAACTTGACAAAGACCTATAATTTCACTATTTGCTTCTTTTTTTTTAAATTTTTTTTTTATTTATACATACAAGCTGAGGTACAGGCCAGAGGCGTGGGGCGGCGAGAGGGTTCACCAGAGACAGAGTGGGTAGCAGAACAGGCAGATCAGAAATACACTGCTGAGGGGAGCAGCGGGTGAGGCAGGAGAGGTCTGCCGCGCCATGTGGGATTCTCCCTGGCCGGGCGGGCGTCGATCTCGCGTTGCCGCTGCCGACAGCTCCACAGCGCAGTGCTCAACCGCTGCGCCACCAGGGAGGCCCTCACTATTTGCTTCTTTAACAACTTTATATATATACTTCAAAAACTACTTTCAGTTTTTCATGTGTATAGACCCTTTTCACTAAACCTTGGATTAAAATATGACATTATATTTTTCCAGTGAGAATATTATCAGTATGCCTAAGAACCCAGCACTAATAAATTTTTATTAGATCCTTCCTATAATTGAAGAAAATATGACTTAACAAAAGCTGATGACATCCTGTGCACAAAACTCTTAAAGGAGCTCATATTTCATCCTTAACAATACTGTACAATATGAACAGCATCTACATTTTTTCTCTGAATATAGATAGCATTTAATGGAAGTTGCAAGAACTAAATAATTAAAATTATGTTCTGTTAAAGTCAGATATCCTTCAGAAAAAAACTGTAAAGTATAATGAAGGTAATTCTATATTGTGATTTATCATTAGTAATACCTTCAAAGACATAATCTTATCAGTATTCTTTAGCCCTTAGAATGATTTTCTTCTAAGCATATATGAATAGAAGGTTATCCTTGACAGTTACTTTTTCATATGATTCTTATATTTAGTTTTAAATCATAATAATTTTAGCAATTTTCCATATTCTTAATAGACAGCCTCCGCATCAGGTTATAGAATGCAAGAAATTATCCAAAACTCATGTTTAATTAATTTAACCATCCTAAACAAACCAATTTTTCTCAACTGATTATAATAAAAATGGTCTGTATTTTCCATCTCCCTGTGAACAGATGATTCAAAG
This sequence comes from Scalopus aquaticus, assembly GCA_004024925.1. NCBI lineage: Eukaryota > Metazoa > Chordata > Mammalia > Eulipotyphla > Talpidae > Scalopus > Scalopus aquaticus. Next base: position 2,279 of record PVIJ01022998.1, on the reverse strand, counting down.
ACTAAATATTAGCAAGGGAGAGAGTCATGAGAATAAGGAATCTAACTTGGCATAAATGAGAATAAGGTACATTTTCTCTCACTGTTCCATAACTTTCAGTTTCTCAGTTCTCTATTCCAGTCACCAAAGATGAAGGTGAGAAAGAGGGCTTTTTTTTTTTTTTTACCTTTTATAAAACAACAAAAATTTCTCTTAGGTGTTTTAGAATAACATTTCTGCAATTATGATTAAAATTCTAAATGCTCTCAACTCTCCTTTCTGCCTAGCTTCTAAATTATACAGATCATGATTCTGATTGTCTCTCAGAAACGAAGTTTGAAAACAGGCTCATTATTCTCACTTTCTTTTCTTCTTTTAAAACCCTATTTGCTCCCTACTTCTACCTAGTCTCCTCATACCATGACTTATCAATTTTAGATTATTCAGTGTAAATCAAGGATTTCATACACATATAAAACACTCAAGTATAATAGGTCACTGATTTGACTTAGGTTAATCAAGTTGTGATGTGAATTTTTAACTGTGCACAAATCTCATTTAAATGTCTGGATTTAGCTTTGGGTGAATGCTGACTTGGAGCTGCAATGCTCAGCAACTCTCTTACTGTATCCTCGGCTACAATGTATACAACTGCAGTAAACATACCTGGTATTAGTAAACCAGTTAACTACAAAGAACTGTGATATGAGATAACAGCCTCTGTCCTTGTTTCCAATGTTGATAACTTCCTATCTTGAGCTTGGTATCACCTAACATTCACCCATAACTCAACTTTAGTCCAGGTTCCAGAACACTCCAGAACTTGGTCCTCAAAGATTTCTTCAATGCACTTGCTTCCCACTAGCAATCAATAAATTTACCTAGAAGAATTCATGAACCATATATACTATTACAAATACTTCATGTGTAATCATCATTTATCTAATAAAGCGTAATTTTCCTCAGGCTAAATAGTGTCAAATCTTTGTATTTTTTTTGAATTTTAGCCAATCACAATTTTACTGTGTATTCTTTCGTATTACCTTTGATTTTACTATAGAGTAAAACTTATTTTGGTTTTGGATGTTTATTTCATTACTTTCTCTCTCTTAGGATAACAGTGTAAGACCTAATTCATTTATTTGACAGATAGTTGATAAACAATTAATATATTCCAGATTTTGCGTCAGACACTAGGGATAAGGAAGTAACATATTTCATGTTGCTTTTAGTTTACTCCTAATATGATTGGAGAGGTGGGTAAGCCAACAATTATGACTCAAAGTGATAAGTACATCAACGCAGTTCTATTGGAACATAGAGAACAGACAGCTAACTCAGAATGAGCAAAGAGATTGGAAGCAACACATGGCAAAATGCCTCTTTGTTCCCATTTGTCTTTGAAAGAAAAAGTCTTGTAGCTCTTTCCTGTCTCAGCTTGGTCTTTTCTTTAATTGCTCCTCTTTTCAAAGCCTGTCCACTCATTTTAAGAATTTCTTTTTGTTATTTAGGTCCTCCCTCCAGAGGAATTGACCCAAACTAGTGTTTCTTCTCTTTATACTCTATTTTTGCACTTGTTAAAAAAATGAGTGATATCGATGTGATCTTAGCCATTTTCTATGTCTGACAAGGTAGACTCCTTTCAGATATTATCCCCAGCTCCATGTTTTCATTCCCTGAACTTTTGAGCTGTGGTGGCTTAGAAGTTAAAAGTTCACACACATACCTTTTCAGTGCTTTGGTCTTCTCAGAAGAGGAAAATATCTTCAGCTACCACCTAACATTTCCATCAAAGAAAAAAAAAAAACAACTACCTTCCAAAAATCAAATATCATAGTGCTAGAATTCTCATTACTTTGTGGCTAAAAATCAAGTTTCATAGTGCTAGAATTCTCTTTACTTTGTGGGCAGTATGGAGATGAAAAAAATGAGTGGAAGAATAGGCCTTTCACTTGCATATATTCTAAACTATCCTATTCTAGCAAGTATAGGATTTCCTCTAACTAAATTACATTTCATCAGACTACCTATGAAACAACCCTAGAGACATTCTAATTGACTCCATCCAAGGGTAGTTGGTAGAAAATTACCTTTCTTATATGAAATACTTATTTGGGAACCACAATTTTTGGATACAGATTATGCATATATATACATATCTTTGAACAAAAAAGAATCTCTAGAAAACATAACCATTCTCCAATAGAAGAAAAAAAATCACTGTGACATGACAGAACCTACAATGAAAAATAATGCGGTCAGCAGAAATTTTGATAATTGGATTTGCTTATTGAATTTTT
>PVIJ01022997.1:0-15049 GCA_004024925.1 Scalopus aquaticus | reverse complement strand
GGGGGAGGGGAGGATAAGGGCACAAAATGGAAGAGAGGAGAATACAGGGGACCATGGAGATGGATCACGGGTGAATTGGTGGTGGGCTGCCCAAGGGGAATACAAAATGTAAAAGACACAAATAACAATAAAAAAAATGGGAAAAAAAATAAATAAATAAAAAACTCAAAAAAATAAATAAATAAAACCAAAAAAAAAAAAAAAAAAAAAAAAAAAAAAAAAAAAAAAAAAAAAAAAAAAAAAAAGAAACCAGAGGGTATAAATCCAATCACATGAAGTGGAAAATCAGGCGGAGTTACCTACAGTGAAGGAGCTCATAAGGATGGGGTGACTTTGGGTGACTCTGTCCCCAAAGAGTCAGAGTGAGGGACAAGGTGGATCCCGGGGGTCAAAGATATTCTTTTTGGCCCGAGTGGGGGTCACAGGATTGTATCCACATGGAAAAGTACCTTGAGCTGGACACTAAGAATTGTGAGCCCTCCTGCATGTATGTTTCATCTTGATGAAAAATGCAATAAGGACAAACAAAAATGCAACAATGAAAAAAGCATCAGCACCTGCTGGTGTGCCTGCTGGGACGACCCTATGGGGGCTTCACCACAGCCCTACCAGGGAGGTGTGTCCCCGTCTCTTGGACTTGCCCAAGGCCACGTTAGTGAAGGGCAGAGCTGGGACTGAAATAGCACACCAGGCCCTCTCCTAGGCATCTGCTCCACCCACACTCAGGGGAACAAGGCAAGACAGCGATTATCACACCTGCTGACAGAGAGGAAGGTGCTAGTTCAGAGAGGGGAGGGGTTGCCCAAGGCGACATAGGGGTCACACAGGGGACAGAAAGCTACTCTACAAATTGAGCAGACCTGCTGGGCAGACAGTCCCAGGCCTCTCTCCACTTACACACCTCTAGCCACGGGGCAATCCCTACATGCCTCACTGCCCAGCCCGGGCCACCACACTCCACGAAGATCTCTGGCATCTCAGCGGGCAGAGACCCTTCAGGGGAGGCAATGAGGGGGTGAGCCCTCTCTGCCTTCCTGTCCCTGCCCCAGCCCCACTTTTTCAAGTCCTCATAGGATGAGAACTCATTAAATTTGGTGACTGTCTGATTCCCAGATGCCCAGCAGGCCGTGGTGCCCAGTGCAGACAGCTGGCATGGAGGAGGCAACTCGAGGGAGGGGACGGGGCTGCAAGCTTGGAAGAAAACCCGAAGCGGATGGTCCACGGAGGAAGTTCCAGCCAAGGAGACTCGCTGGACGCTGCTGCTTCAGCCACTGCTGAAATGAGCCATGCAGGCCGCTGGGGCCAGGGTCCCGCTGCCTTGGGAGGACCGAGCTTCGGGGCCCACCTGCAGAGAAGGTGTGCCTTCCGGGGGACTTCCTACAGGAGCGGCGAGGGGGGGGATGCCTGCTCTGGGTCCCCCACCCCTTGGACTTCCCCTCAGGGCAGCTACCAACCGAGTGTGGTCTGTCCTAGACTCTCACCCCCAACCAGGCTGTGCTCCCCAAAGCAGAGTGTGCCCATCCCTCTGTGCCCGGAAGCCTACCTGGGCCAGCTGCTTCGGACACTGCAGCCTCAGAAGTGGCTGAGGAGCCCACCTCGTGGAGGAATCAAGGAGAGAAAGGAGTTTCTGCACGTTATGCAGCACCCCCGTCTCTGGGAACCCCGAATGAAGAAGGCATGGTCCTGCCCCGCCCCCCGAAACCACACACAATGGGGACACAGACCAAGAGGGTGAGGGCTGCAAAGAGGGCGAGGACATTCTCCCCTCGCCTCCCCGGCCTGCCCCGACCACGTGTGTGCACGCGCACGTGCTCGTGCTCGTTCCTGCGCCCTGCAGCCCCGCGTCCCGCTCGCACCAGCGTGCATGTGCGCGCTCCCGCCAGGGGCCAGTGGCGTGGGCACAGCTACGGCTCCCCCACAACTGGGCTCTTTAGCTTTGAGCCACTTGGGGAAGCTCACCCCCTTCGCTGAGCAATGTTTTTAAATGCATAGCATTTTTTTTTTTTTTTAATGCTTGGGCTTAGAAAGGAAGGAAGCCAGTTATGTTAAAATAGTTGTCAAAATATTTTTTAAAAAAAACAATTGTGATAGAGAACTATACACGCTTCTCTATCAACACAGTGAACAGGCAGAGCCAGCGGGGGGTCTGATGCGAGGCCTACTAGGCAGTGGGGACGCGGGGGGCACTTGGAGAGCTGGGCCAGCCACCTGCACGGGCTGGGGACGGCTGGGGACCTGGCAGTAATCCCTCCAGTAATCCCTCTGAGCCAGATGCCTCCATTCACGGCAGAAATTCTCAATTTCAGCCAGAGGTCAATAAAAACCAATCTTTGACTTGTCCTCCTCAGAGCTCACAAACCTCAAGTTCAGACCTGTGTGCTAGAAACTTCCCCTGGGACCCGCCGGCACCACAAACCACAAGCCCTTGGTGGGTCTGCCCCCACTTGAGAGCCGCCATCCCCTGAGGGCTGGGCCTTCTCAGGCTCTGCCCTCTGGGCGCCCCTGTCCTGTTCCGAGCCCACAGCCTCCACGCCCGTCCCCGGCTGCCCAGGCCTGGCAGCTGGCCCAGCCCCAAGCCCACTCACTGCCCAGCCACAGGCCTCCCGGACGCCGCCCTAGGAGGTCTCCGGGAAGCTCAAAGTCACCGCCTCCCGAACAGGCCACGGCATATTCTCCCCCGACATGCCGCCCCAGCGAATGAAGCCCCACGCGGCCAGTCTTGGAAGTTGTCCGGGCCAGAGCCCTCCGAGGCCCCTCCCCTCATGCCCATGTCCATCTGAGACCCAGCCATTCCACACCTACAGCTCTCCTGTCCCCCTGCACTCCACAGCCCCAGCTGGCTGCACTCTCTCCCTCCCGAGTCTCTGAACAGCTTCCTCCTCCAGCTTTGCCTGCTCTGACTCATCTCGAGGGGCAGCCAGAGGGCTCTTCCAAAACCAAAACCTTCCAGAGGACTCCTCCAAAACCAAAACCTCCGAGGCGCCTCACTGTCTTCCAGTTTCCAAACCGCCTGACTCGGCATTCAAGGCCCTTTGTGTAAGTGCCCGACCTGCCACCTCTGTGCCCACACAACCTCCACCTCCAAACTTGGATGCAGTTCACTGACAGCGGCACACCAATTCCGTAGGGCTGAGGGCCCAGGTCTAACTAAGAAAGAGACAGGCATTAATGGGACACAGAGCCTGACCTCAAGGAGCTCACAGTCTAGCAGCAGGTGAAATAAGCCTTGTGCAAAGGCCTTGTAAGCCGTGCAAGGAGAGCGTGAGGCACCCAGTCCACGACTTGGCTGGGCACTCAGGTGGAGCGTGGGGAGACGTGGGGCAGAGGTAGTGATCAACTAGCATTTGCAGAATGAGTGAATGGGAAAATGACTGAATGGGTAGGTGGCGGGGCAGGTGGGTGGAGGCGTGCATGAGTGTCAGGTTGGATGTAGAGATGAGGGGCAGAAGAATGGATAAAAAGATGGCTGATGGAGGGGTGGCTGCATGGTGGGTGGAGGATGGTGGGAGATGTGTGGGTGGTGTACAGGTGGGGGGCAGGCAATGGGAGGTGGTAAAGGGTAGGAGGTTGGGAGCGTGACACTAGTAAATGCAAGCATTTGCACCCACAGCAAATGCTCTGTCCTCTCCTTCTCCTTGAGAGATTCGCTCTCTCAGTCTCAGCCCAACCCCTGGGCCCTCCACTCTGCGCTACTCCTGCACGTCCTGAGCCTTGAGATCTCGAGGGCCACGCCGTCAGCGCCCCTCAGCCGGCACACTGATACTGGGGCTGTCCGAGCACCGTGGGACGTTTGCTCTTGACTCACTAGAAACCAGCGGCACACCCTCCCCCAGTTGTGACAACCAAACATGCCCCCAAGCATTGCCAAATGTACCTCCCACTGAACACCACTGAAGTAGCCCAACCTCTGCCCACAGTTACATGAATGAGGAAATTGAGACACAGAGAGAATGACCTGTTTGAGGTCACTGACCTTGCACTTGGCAGAGCCCAGACTGGGGGACAATCAGACCACAATCAGCCCCTCGGTGAACACGGAGCTGGGGCTCCCTGCTCCCTGGGGTTGGGGGAAGCCTAGCACAACCTTTGGGCACCCTGATCTGTCTACCACCACTCCAGCCCGCTCCCCACCAGCCTAGCAACCAAGACTTCCGCTTGCTCATGTGGATGGAAACTGGGGGTCCAGAGAGGTCAAGTCATTTGCTCAATATCACACAGCAGTAAACACCAGCATCAGGATTTGAACTTGGAGAGAAGAAGGAGACTGGAGGAGCAGCGCATGGCTCCATGGGCAGATGGGGAGGGAAATATGGAAGGCGTCCCCCCAGGAGAGCTGGAGAGAGATTAGCAGGAAACATTCTGGCTGATTAAGGAGAATATTGATTTCTCCCTGAGGGAAACAAATAGGGCTGTTTGTCTCCCAAAGGGGCCTCCAGGCAGGTCTGAGGGAGGCGCAGGTTCAAGTTGGCTTCTGACACAGAAGCTGAAGCCCAGGCAGGATGGACGTGTGAAAATCCAATCAGGTTTTAAATGCCCTGGGGGACTGGGGGTGCGGGGTGGGGGGGGGGGTAGTGACTCTTCATTAGGCCCAGTTCTTGTTCTAATTCTCTTGCCCTATAACAAGTTCAACAAACCTTCCCGCCCGGCTCAAGGGCTCTCCAACCCGGGACTCCCTCCCAGGCCCGAGGCTGGTGACCTGGACAGACTCGCGCCTCTCTGGACCTTGGCTGTCAGATGGACAACCTCTAAGCCAGCTGAGCTGCAGAGATGATGAAACACACCCAGCACATAGTAGGTCCACACGGACACAAGTACCTTCCCCATTTTCCCCTTGCCTTCCAGAATCTGGATCCCAAAAGACCTTCCATGCTCAGACCCCCACTTCTTCCCTTTCCTCACCCATAGTGCAGGCTCTTATCAGCTTCCCATGGAACCCTGGTGGGCACAGAGCCCTCAGCCAGGTGGTCTCCTCTGCTGGGATGGCAGCCACCTCCCTCCACATCTCCCCACACCGAAGGCGGGAAGGACAGGCTGCTCCAACCCTGGCACCCCCCGCCCTGGGCGTCCCTCCACCCAGTCTCTCCCATTTTCCTTCACAGGAGTATGATTTGGGAACAGTCTGCCTCCCCCATCAGACTGGAGGTTGTGGGGGTCACTGGGGTGATTGATCTGGTACACTGTGGCCACACCCAACTTGGGCTCCACTGAACAGCCCCGGGGGCACCTCCACGCAGGTCTAGAATAGTGTCCACAAACCGCTGAGCTTCAAGAAACACTCGTTGAAGGAATCAGTCGATCATTATTTACTGAAGGAGCCTCCAGCGGGGTCTCCAGGCCTCTGTCTCTCCCTCAAACATGGTTCATTCTGATCTAGGAGCAACCACTCTAATAAGTGAAATTACCCATAACCCACCCTTGCTGGGCACCCACCAATGATTCCTGAGTGCCCACAAGGTCAAGAACCAGCGCTCACCTGGCCCCTTCCCCACACTGATCTCCTCACTGTCCACCATATTCCCGCTGCCTAGAGCACCCTCCCTCCAACTCCTACTCATGCGGCAAGACCCAGGCCAAATGCCCCCTCCGGGCAGGCTTCACCGGCTGGGGCAGGGGCAGCTTCTGCACCCACAGCTCTCTTTTCACAGCTATCTCCACATGGCAACACCTGAGGCTGCTCTGTGGTCAGGGTCCTCTCGCCAGCCATGCCGCCGTTGCTCACCCCCACACCAGGCACCCCCAAGCTGGTCCCATGAGCGGCCCCAGGGCATGCTGGATGCTGACTCTGACTTCTGAAAACAGCCTTCTCTACGACAGATGGAGGGAAACGGACAATTTCCCAGACATGTGTTACTTTTCCTGCAACACTTGCCACGCGTGAGCACCCCACTAGGCCAGGGCTGAAGGACGGGGCCCTCCGCCCCTAAGAGCCCCTTCCCCAGTCCTGGGCAGGCTGGGTGGCTGCAGCCCGGCCTGAAAGCCTGGAGGCTGGGCCCCCGTGTGCCCTGGCTTTGCTGCCCACTCAACGAGTGGCCTTTCCCAGGCCTCCGTCTCCCCCCCGTAGAACAGGGAGTTAGCACTGTCCCGGGCCTGACACCCCACAGGAAGCGCTGGGGGATGCCGAGGGGTCCTGGCAGGTGGGAGCGCACTTTGCGAGCAGGAAAGCAAGGACCCCGTCTACCGGCATCGGCCAAGCTGAGCCCCGGAGACAGTAAAGGGAGAGGACAGGCCTGGCCAAGGAGACGAGGCAGGTCCCAGCCAGCTCCCCGGAGACAGGAGGGACGGGAAGGCCGACAGCGGGCTGAGGGTGTCAAGAGAGGAAGACACGGGCCTCCCTGGTGGCGCAGCGGTTAAGCACTGCGCTGTGGAGCTGTCGGCAGCAGCGACACAAGTTTGAAGCCTGGCCAGGGAGAATCCCACATGGCGCAGCAGACCTCTCCTGCCTTGCCCGCTGCTCCCCTCAGCAGTGTATTTCCTTCAATCTACCTGTGCTGCTCCCCACTCTGTCTCTGGTGAACCCTCTCGCCACCCCACGTCTCTGGCCTGTACCCCAGCTTGTATGCATAAATAAATAAAATCTTCGGAAAAAAAAAAAGAGAGGAAGACGCTGGGATCCAGGAAGGCTTCCCACAGGGGGTGCCCTAGATGCTGGGCTGGGGAACCCGGACCTGAATGGGAGGGGTTTGGGGCACAGGCAGGGGGTCGGGGGGCGTCAGAAGCAGCACTTTGCCAGGGGTCCGGAACAGGGCGCATGCCAGAGAAGAGCAGGCAGCACAGCACAGCTGGGGCCACAGAGGCCCGGGGTCTTGGGGCGGGCTGCTCCGGGGCATGGAGGCCCCTGAAGGTTTCTGAGCAAGGAGAGAGTCAGCAAACAGGCAGGCGAGAGACTGTCCCTCCTGGGTGCAGCCCGTGACAGGTGACAAGGCGCTTCCACACAGAGGGGTCCCCAGGACCCCCGAGGAGGACAGGAAGGCGGGGAGAGAGGGGTCCAGGGAAGAGGTGGCCTCTGGAGGACTGACAGCCAGGAGCCCCCCAGGACCCTACAGGGGTCCTCATCTGGTGACCCAGAGCCGCCATCAGGTACCACAGGACCGAAGCACAGGGGCATGGACCGAATGGCCGGAGCAGCCGGCCCCTCCCCCCGCATTCGACACAGGCCCAGCTGCCATCGGAAGCCCTCGTCCCGGGCACAGCCCTTGTCCCCGTGGCTCTGCGCGACCTCACCATCACCCCAGTGTGCTCACAGCTGCCGCTCAGCACTTTACAGTTTGCCCAGCCTGTGCTCGCCCCGGAACTCTCCCCGGAGCCCCTGGCATTCCCAACCAGGTGCCACAGAGACCCCCATTTCACAGATGAGCCGACAGAGGCTCGGCAAAGGCGAGAGGCAAGTCTCCTCGGCCAGGCAGCCGGGCAGCTCTCCACCCGCTCACCCCAGCCCCAGTCCTGGGGACGCCGCGTCTGCTCCCGCCAGCACCCACCCTAGGCAGCCACTTCTCCGCAGGCCCTCATGCTGGGCCACCACCAGAGAAACAAGAGCCCAGCCACCGTGGACAGAAGCGCAGAGCCCTTGCAAGGACCAGCCCCGAGCTCGGCACCCCAGGGCTTGGGTCCTGCCCCACTGCCCAGTGGTGGGTGAGGTCAGCGTGCCCTCGAAGGCAGAATCTCAGCAAGGTAGACAGCCACTGCCAAGCGAGACCACCCGCACACCCCACCCTAGCAAGCAGAGGTCCGAGCCAGGCAGGGGAAACCAGAGCAGACACAGAAGTAGGGCAGGGGCCGGCGGAGAACAGACCCACAGCTGCAAAGGCAGGAGGGAGTGAGCCCACCCAGGGGCCCAGGCGCCCCTGCAGACATGGAGTTGCCTCCTGAGGAGGGTACCCGCAGGGTACCCCAAGAGCCCCTCCAGACCTGGCTGTCCAACTTGCCCCATCCTGCAGACAGGGAGACCGAGAGCCAGAGAAGGGGAAAAAGTGGTCCAAGGTCACTGGCAGCTGGTGTCTCCAGTCTCCCAGCCCAGGCCTGTACCCTGGTCCTGCAGCCCCCTCCCCCGCCCAGCAGAGCAGCCTTCACAGCCGACTGGCTTCCCACCATGCATGGCTGGTTCGCACCGCAGCAGAAGCTGGCTCAGCGCTGGCTGGTGCGGGGGAGGCAGCCACCGGAGCATGCCGGGAGGGGAGGGGGCTGCAGACACCTCCCGGGGTGGCCCCGAGCAGGCCACAGTGCGGTGGCTGCCAAGTGGAGCCGCTGGAACCCAGAAAGACCCCACCAGGCCACCTGGAACTGCAAAGCAGAGCTCCCCACCCTGGGGAGGGCAGGCTCCCAGGCTCCACAGGTGGCAGCCTGTCCTGGATAAAAGCTGAGTCCTGAGATTCAGAGGAATTTTTCATCCCAGCTCTGCCACATCCTGGCTGTGCAACCCTGTGCAAAAGTTACTCAGCCTCTCTGAGCCTCTTTGTTTGCGCACAACCTCGAGGTAGTTAGAAGGGTAAAGATGAAAATGCAGCCCCAGGGCCTCCCTGGTGGCTCAGCGGTTAAGCACTGCTCTGTGGAGCTGTCAGCAGCGGAGATGCGGGTTCGACGCCCAGCTGGGGAGATTCCCACATGGCATGGCAGACCTCTCCTGCCTTGCCCGCTGCTCCCCTCAGCAGTGCATTTCTGATCTGCCTGTTCTGCTCCCCGCTCTGTTTCTGGTGAGCTTCCTCGCCGCCCCATGCCTCTGGCCTGTACCTCAGCTTAAATATAAATCTTAAAAAAAAAAAGAAAAAAGAAAATGCCGCCCCAGTGGTCCACCCCTGAGCCACTCCTCTGTGCCGGACACACCCTGGGTGTGCACAGGAGTCACCATTTACCCTCTTTAATTGTCACACTGCAGAAACTGGGAACAGGGCAGGGAACAGAGTGGGCACAGCCCCCACTGGCCCTCTCTCCCATGCAGCCACTGAAGCGCCAAAGAAAGGCTCTCAAAGTCTAATCTAGGATGGAAAATAGGTTTCCAACTGATTAGTCAGACTGCCAGGGGTGCCCGGCTGGAGGAAGCAGTGATAGATTAGCAATGTCTGCATGGATGAGGGCAGGGCCACTGGCAGCGTAACTGGCACAAAATGTACCAAATAGTGAGATTGGCTCAGATGGCCTCTGAAGCAGAGTCCACTGAAGGCACGGTGCTCTGTCAAGCCTGGGGCCTCCCTGGTGGCGCAAGGGGTTCAGTCTCAGCCTATGAAGCTATTCGCAGCCACTGCAGCATGAGTTCGATCCCCAGCAGGGGAGATTCCCGCATGACGCAGCAGACCTCTCCTGTCTCCCCGCTGCTCCCCTCAACAGTGTATTCAGCCTGTTCTGCTCCCAATTCTGTCTCTGGTGAATCCTCTCACCCCCCACCCCCACACACACACCTCTGGCCTGCATCCCAGCTCTCGTATGCATGAATGAATAAATCTTTTTTTGAAAAAAAAACCTTTAAAAAAATAAAGTCTCAAGCCCGACATCCCATTGCAGCCCCACGAGCTCGGGCTGCCTGCTCACCTTCGGGCAGTGGAGAGTGCTGAGCACGTGTGTGGCTGTTTTTCCAGTGTCCAAGCTCTAATTTTACATGCTCCTTACTACATTGGTCTTCAGTGTGACCCGATCAAGAGGGTTTTGCCCCCCCATTGGACAGGTGGAGAAATGGGCTCAGAGAGGTTAAGAAACTGGCCCATGGTTACACAGCAAGTAAGAGGCAGAGCCTGGGTGTGTCTGACTCAGGTGCCCAGAGCTTGCCACGAGTCACATGCCACGTCCCCAAGCGTCAGACAGTGCAAGCGAGCCCCTGACATTTCACACCCAGAGGCCGTGCAGCTGAAGCCCGGCTCCTGGGCGCTCCAGTCCCAGGCCAGGTGGGAGTGGAGCTGACATTTGGGGGAGTGGACATTTCCCACCTCGGCTCTCCAGTTCAGGGAGGGTCCCCGAAGCCTCTGGTTCTCCAGTGAGTCAGGCAGTGACTCAGGGCCTCGCTTGCACTGGCCAGAGCTGAGTCAGTCAAAGGGCGGCTGGCTCTGGGCCAGGGCCCCCCCCCCAGGGACACTGGCACGCCGGAGGGCCTGTCGGGAAGATCCTGGGCACACTTGTCCTGAGAACTGATGCCCGCAGTGCCCCTCCCGTGGGCTCTTGATGGGAGCAGAGCCACAGGGCCCGGAGACGTGAAGGGTCACTTACCCCGCCAAGGGACACTGCCTACTGGCATTAGGGGCCAGAACACCAACCGACCCCTAGCGTGCGAGAGCCGGGCCGCAAACACCATCACACCCAGAATCCGAGGATCTCGCGGCATCGCCCCCTCCTGAGCTCCTTCCCCAGAGGCGGGCAGGCCTGAGGGAAGTTTCTGGCCAGACAAGAACCCCAGAACTCTCAGGACCAGATCAAAGTCCCCCCCCACCCCCAGAGCCACTGGTCCAGCCTGAGTGCCTCCAGCCTCGGCTCCGGGGAGCCCCGGGGACAGCAGGCTCTCCTGGGGCTACCTTGGCCTCCCTCCCACTGACCGACAGACCTAGACCTGGGCATCGGATTCCCGGGCCCAGAGCCACAGGCCTTCCTCCCAACACTCCACCACAGCCGCCAAATCTCAGTCTCGCACCCCCTCTGAAACCCCCCGTCTTTGAAATCACGGACGCTTAGAGCCTGAGGGTCTCTGAGCATCAGCCTCAGCTCTGAACCCCCCGCACCATCATGGAAGTTTCGAGTGTGGACCCCAGGCCTTGCTGCCCCAGAAGCAGCTCCGGGGTCGTGGACTCTGACCCAGGAGGCACCTGAACCGCCTCCCTCCCTCCCCCACCCCGCGCAGTCGCTTGCTTGGGGCCTGGGGACCGGGAGAGAGCAGCGGATCCCAGGGTTGGGGAGTCCCTCGCTCCCTCCCCTGGGGATTCCCACACTCTTGGACCCAGGACGCCCTAACACAGATGAGGCCTGAGCCCAGCTCTGCAGCACCCAGACTTTTTTCTCCTCTCCCAGGCAGGACACCCCACTGTTGCCCCAACCCCAGTCCATGACTCGCATGCCCTGAGGGCGGAGGTCAGGGGGTGGTGAGGCAGAGGCCCCGAGACCCTGTGTGCCCAACAGGCCAGAAGTGTGGCAAACTAGGAGGGTCCCTGTGGGCCTGGTGCCGAGTTGCCCTGGCTCAGCCCCTCCAGAGCAATGGGCACCCCCAAGGGTATTACACAGGGCGACAGGAGGAGACTAGAGGTAGCAAGTGGAGGAGGCACGTCTGGAGCAGGCGGCCTGATGCTGCCCTCCAGCCCCAGGTGGAGACCCAGGGGAGAACGGGGCTCACCCGGCGCTTGGGCTCAGGCCTCCGTCAGAGCGCACCTCGGCCCGGCAGGGCCAGGCCCGCAGGCGCACGAAGGATATGGGTTACACACCATCTTGATGCACCAGTTGCGGGGGCTGGTGGTCTGTCGCAGGCAAAAGAAGGCAACAGGGGCCAGGTCCGGATGAGGGACGCCAGGGTCAGCTCCATCCAGAGGCTCCTCCGGGCCTGCAGGGGAGGGAGGGGGGCTCCGGGGCCCCGGCTGCTCCGTGACTCCCGGCTCGGGGTCCGGGGCTGCAGCAGAGGAGGGTGGCACGGGGTTCTCAGCCATGTCGGCACGGAGCAGGAAGCCCTAGGGGAGAAAAGGAGGTGGTACACGTCAGCAGGCCTGGCACCTGCTCCCCAGCCCCCAGCCCCCACAGGGGGACACAGCCCAGACAGCCCAGACCCGCAGACCAGGTCCGCAGGCTGCTTGCCCTCACTCTGCAGCGCGGGTCAGGAAGAACTGAGGCCCACACGCGACAATCAGGAATCCACTTCTAGTTGGTCCTGGGGCAAGTCTGGTCCATCTTGCTGGGCCTCAGTTTGGGGTGATGAATAGTAGCGAGAACAAACCCTTCTTAGAATGCAGTTCTGTTTTGTCTTTATGGAATGTGGTTGTATTTTTAATGCATCATCAGAGGTAAAGAAAATTTGCAAGAAGAAAGAGAAAGTGACTATAAAGACAGATTATTGTCAGGATGATGCATGTTACAAAGAAGTTGGGGCACTGTCGCACCAGGTACTGAGGGACCTGAGCAAGCTAGAGGGAATCAGGGCGGACTTCCCTGAGGAAGTGACACCTGAGCTGACGCATGCAGTTGAGCCCTGGAACCCCCATCCACTTCCTCATGAGACTGAGGACCCAGGGACGTGACACGACAACCTCTTCGCTTTACAAATGGGGGAAATGCGGATCAGGGGGTAACAGGACAGACCCACTGCTGAAGGGAGCAGAGCCAGAACTCCATCCCGGCCAGCTTCCTGGGGGCACGGCCCGTGCAGGCGCCCAGGACCCCACGCGCACTCAGGAGGGTCCTGCACTTGGCTTAATGCTTCATTGCCACCAATTTAAGTGCTTAGTCATTTTTGACCAAGGGGTCCCATGTCTTCATTTTGCAGTGGGCCCTTCTACCATGCAGTGGCCCTAATCCTGCTCCACATCCTGATCTTGTCTGGTGTCCAAACATCTGCCCATTTCACAGATGGAGAAACCGAGGCGCAGAGAAGGGAGTGGCATGCCAAGGCGATGCACTGAGCCAAGAACAGAAACAGGGCGTGTTTAGAGGCAGGAGCCCCAGCACTAGCCCTCGTGGCCTCGCTTGGCCCCCTGCAGTCCCCCAGGGGCGGGGGGGGGGTTCAGGGGGAAGCAGCCACTCCTCCGAGCTCCACCCCGCAGCCTCATCCAAGAAGTCATCAGACCTTTAAGCCTCATCACCTGGGTCTCCTCAAACCCTGGCAGCACCAGGCTGGGCAGTGGGAGCTGGAGATGGTGCCCAATCTCTGCCACCCACCTGGCTGCCGCCCAGGGCTGCAGAGCTGTCGACTGAGCCACCCGGGCAGGGCTGATGCATCTGGACATTTCTCTGGCTCCTGGGGGCAACAGGAGGGAGTTGGCACCTCCTGCCACTCGCCTGGCTGGTCAGGGAGGTAGAGTTTTCTCCTGAGCTCAGGGCTTTGCTCTTGGTTTCAGAAAAACAGCCATGGGCCTTACATAAGCTCCCAGACATCTCAGCTAGCCACGTGTCCACCACAGGACTGAAAAACATCCTCCCTGGGGCGGCTCCAGGGCTGCCCCCCACCACGCCAGCCTCGGGGCCACCGCTCCCGCCAAACTGGGCGGCCTCTTCCTTCTGTCAGCAGCCTCCACGGACCTCTGCTCACACCATCCCCTCTCCCTGGAGTGCCCGCTCCTCCACCAGCCACGCTCCATTCTCCTGGGCTTGCTGATTCATTCATCTGTCCAGGAAACATTTCCTGAGCAGCTACTATGTGCAGGCTCCAGGGCTACGCTGAAGAGCCAGCCCGACGTTCGGCAGAGAAGAGGGGAACACGGTACCTCATTTCTCCTCTCTGGGTTCCCAGCGCTCTTCCCACCGTCAAACCCGCCATACCCTTGTGCGTTTGCGTCTTTATGCTTTGGCTCTCTGCCTGGGAGAGGCCTCGGGGAGCAGGGGCCAGGCTCTGCTTCTTTCTAGCCCCAGCACCTGGCACTGTGCCTGAAACATATGAGGTGCTTGAGAAACATTTGTTGACTAGATGACTAAAAAGTGCTGGAAAGCAAATAAATAAGGAAGAAAGGTGGGAGTGTAGAGAAACCACTTTGTCCTCCTTGAAAAAGAAACATTTCACAGGAAAACAACAAGAGTCAGAAGGCGGCGGCCACAGGGGAGCGCGGGAAGAGTGCTCTGAGCAGAAGGAACAGCATCTGCAAAGGCTGGGAGGCTGAGCAGAGCTCGGCGCAGGTGAGCAACAGAGGCCGTGCGCTGAGCCCGGGGCACGCGACTGCGGGGAGGGGCTTGTGACACTGGAGGGCTTAGCGGGGCCCCTGGGAGCCCCTGAAAGGAGCTCACCTTTCATTCCAAGGGCAACAGGACCGGGGGGCCGGGAAGGGATTGTGTGCAGGGAGGGTGCGCGGGCTGTTTAAGCCTTCCTCCCGGGGCTGAAGCAAGAGTGGGCGGAGGGCGGCGCTGGAACCGGGAGGCCAGAAGGAGGCTGGAGATGTGCTGTCTGGCCTGGATGCTGATGGAGGTGGGGAGAAGAGGCGGACTGCAGACACGTTTTAGAGGCAGGAGAGCCTGAGCTGCACTGCCCCGTGCCACCCCACCTAGCACCCCCAAAAGCTACCCGGTGGGAAGTGCTGCCAGAGCCCCTGGGACTACACGGAACCACCTCAGCTCGTCCCACCTGTGTTATTTCGTGGCCCCACTTGTCCCTGTCAAAGGGGTCACGCTGTGTGCTCCTTTGTCCTCACGCCCCGCTCGTGGTGGGGCCCTGGAGACCAGGCTGCCGCACTCCCTCCAGCCCCAGGGACCACCCAGCTCCACCCTCCGGCTTGCCCCTCATCCCCAGTTCCCTCTGCCCTGTGCTCCCCCAGCTCCTATCACCAGTTGCCCACAGCTGGGGGCAGGCTGGAGCTGAGCCCTGCACAGAGACGAGTGCACCCTCATTAGGGAGCAGCACCAGTGGATTCAAACTCAGCCCATCCGGGCCCAGAGTCTGAGCTGCCCCCACCGCCCGAGCCCCCTCCCTCAGGCACTGCCTGCAGGGGTCTGGACCCCCGTGGCCTCCACAAGCAGGAGCAGGGGCAAGGACCCCTGCATCGAGAACACCCACCCTGCTGACTCCACTAACCTCTTGGAACCTTGGTTTCCCCTCAGCGAAATGCAGCCCCCCTCCTGCCTCAGTGAACCCTGCACACACGCAGAAGCAATAAGCTGTGGATGGGGGCCTCTCACAATAAAGGGGACCTTCAAGCGTGAATGGGGCAGCTGTGCCTTCCCCAGCAGCTGCTCCCCCAGAACCTATCCCTGCTATCACCACCACCACCACCATCACCATCACCTCCACCACCATCACCACCACCATCACCATCATCATCATCACCATCACCATCATTACCATCACCACCACCATCATCATCACCATCATCACCATCATCATCACCACCATCATCATCACCACCATCATCATCACCACCTCATCACCACCATCACCACCACCATCATCATCATC